>CAUYPK010063915.1:0-21961 GCA_963574355.1 Loris lydekkerianus | reverse complement strand
AACTTTAAAACTTTAAATAAAGTGCAGAAAAACATAGCTTAACAGGTAATCAAGCTGTGGGTTATATAGTTGTGGGTTAAATAGTTCAGTGGAATACAGTTCAGTTCAGCTGCCTACCTCTTCAGCTCAGCCGGGACTTGTGGACTGAGCTGAAGCACCGTCCCCTCATGCAGACGGCAGAAGACGACTGGAGACTACGTGCATTTGATTAGGTGTGTGCTCACCAAATCAAATAACCTGTATGACCCGAGTATAAGCTGAGTTCGGGTCATATATACTTTTATACTTTTATAAAAGTATACATATATACTTTTCCAATTTCTTTTTTTTGCAGCTATTGATATGATCATAGGACTTTCCCCCTCTATTCTTTTGATGTAAAGGGTTGTATTAATTAATTTTTCAATGTTGTACTAAACTTGTATACTTGGAATAAATTCCATTTGGTTGTACTATATAATTCTTTTTATACATTGGATTCTATGTGCTAATATTTTTGAGAATTTTTGAATCTGTGTTCATGAGAGATATTGCCTATACTCGGCTTATACTCAAGTATATAGGTATGTTCTTTGTTCTGTACCTTGCTGTGTGAACTTTAGAAGGTTTATTGATATCCATGAATTAGCTTGTTGGAATTTTGATTGAGTTTGAACTGAATCTATAGATCAAGCAGGCAAGAACTCATATCTTCACAACAATGAGTCTACTCAACAATGAATATAGACTATCTTTCCATTTATTTACTTTCTTCAATTTCTTTCATCAAAGTTTTGTAGTTTTCCTCATATAGACCTTGTACATATTTTGTTAGATTTATTAACAAATTTATTTTTTAATTTGTTAAAAAAATTCTTTAATTTTTGTTAAAATTAAATTTTGTTAAAAAAATTAAAATTAAAGAATTAAATTTCTTTAATAATTGTTAATTTATTTTTTAATAGACCTTGTACATATTTTGTTAGATTTATTAACAAATTTATTTTTTAATTACTTAAAAAATATTCCTTTAAATTTTTTGTTCATCTTTTATTTGTCCTAATGTAGATAGTGGTGTTCATTGCTATACAGGAAATTCCAAATGTTCATTGGTCCACAAAAAGGGGTTTTAATCCTGTGTCCTTCACACAATCTTATGCACCTTATTAGTGTCAAAAGATTATTTTTTCTTGATTCTTTGATATTTTCTATGTTGATATTTCACATTATTGATGAACCAAGACAGTTTTATTTCTTCCTAAAATTTGCCTTTATTTCTTTGTCTTGCCTTATTACTTGGGAGTTCTAGAGTGGTGAAAGGAGACATCCTTGCTGAGTCTGCAGTCTCAGGAGGAAAGCGTGCATCTTCTCAGCACCAAGTGTAATGTAAGCTGATGTTTGGGGATGATGTCCTTTGTCAGCTTGAGGACTGAAGCCCTCCTCTGTTCCTAGTTTGCTGAAAGTTTTTATTACAAATGGGTGTTGCACTTTTCCAGTTTCTTTTTTTTGCAGCTATTGATATGATCATAGGACTTTCCCCCTCTATTATTTTGATGTAAAGGGTTGTATTAATTAATTTTTCAATGTTGTACTAAACTTGTATACTTGAAATAAATTCCATTTGGTTGTACTATATAATTCTTTTTATACATTGGATTCTATGTGTTAATATTTTTGAGAATTTTTGAATCTATGTTCATGAGATATATTTGCCTATTGTTTTCTTTCCTTGTAATGTCTTCACGTGGATTTGGTGCTAGGATGATGTTCTACCTGTGGAGAGCTAAGCAGTATTTCTTCTGCTTCTATTTTCTTGAATTCTGTGTGTACACATACACAATAGATTATATTTTATTTCCAATAGAAGAATTATGAGGATTATAATAGAGGATGCATTTAGAGCATTAATTTAATTGTTGGAAGCTCAGTTAACAGTCAATAAACTATATCCTTTGTAATAAAAAATATCATAGCATTGTCTGTTGATACAATTTATACTGGTATTCAATTTCTTCAATTTGGCATGAGAATAGACATGTTTTCTGTGGAGGAAGACAAATGTCTTCTTGTTTTCAACACTTAACTAATTATTAGCTGTCTGACCTAATGAAGTTACTACATCTCCCTAAACTTCAGTTCCTTATCAAAAGTGAAAATGATAATAGTCACAGTCTCCAAGGGCTACTGTGAAAAGTAAAGGGTTGAATGAGATAATTCATGTGAGGGACTCAGCACACCAGAGGTTCACAGGAACTGCTCATGGAGGGTGAGCTCATGACATTTCCTTTGTGCTAGGATGAGCAACTCTAGGGAGAACTTTGCTGAGGTTACCCCCAATTTTGAGATTTTTGTCATTTCTTCTTTGACTAAGTTCAGATCTTGGAATGTAATGTCTGAGTTTCAATGAGTATGTGGGGCCTCATGGGAGGCAGGGATGTTAGGAGGCAGGAGGAACAGACTTCCCCACGGACTGTGCAAACACTAGTGGAACAGGGCAGGGAGACAGTGTATATGGCTTGATTTTGTCTTATCTAAATCAGACAAGAAAGACCTAAGGGCATTGGTTGTATGTTTTTAATACTGTCTAATTTCACATTTCCATACTCTAGCCCTTCTTTAAATATCGTGCACCGTCTAGAAACCACACACGTGTATAGGTGATGATATTGATGGTGGTTGAGATTACCAAAGGCAAGAGAAAATGAGTTTGTGTTTATTAAGAATATAAAGTAGGACTGTTTTCCTTCAAGAGAAATGATGAAATAACTTCCATATATTTGCATGTTGTTAAACTAGACGGCTGAAATACCGTAAGGTTCTACATGCCAAGGTCCCTTATTCCTTCCAATCACCTGTGTTCTCGTCAATAACCATGTCATATTTTTAAAATTCTTCTTTGTTATATTGCTGTTACATTTTATAGAACATCTTTGCTGTAAATAACACTATAAAATGTGAAGTTTAAAATGAAATAGTTTTGGAAGTACAACTAACATACATAAAATGTGTAATCAAGAAAATTTAATGTTCCATAATTTTAGACCTGCCAATACTTAAACACCTAGACAAACAAAAAGATGTTGTTTGTTTGTTTGTTTGTTTCTAGGATACTGGGAGAGTAAAATCCAAAATGTAGCGCTTAGAGGATCTCATCTCTCAGTTTGTATTATCATTTTGTCATAGTTTCTTATAGTTTCTCTCCTTTTACTTCATGAGATTACCAATTGTTTTTCTTCATTGCCCCAAACGGTCCCCTCCCCTTTCCTTCACTGCCACTCACTTTTGTGTATTTAATGTCTATAATCCCAATTCATCTTCCAGACATTTGTTTTCATACATATTCATCCATTTATAATGCCTGGCAATGTTTTATGAGTTTTGTGTTTGCATTAATTGTCTTATCTTAGGAATGTACTTCTCTTTCTAACTTTTTCATTCACTGTAATATTTCTAATATTGTGTGTTTTGTTAAATGTGCCCTTTCAGTTTTTTTTTTTTTTCCATTGAAGGGTATCCCAGTATATACATGTATTACATTTTGCTTGTTTTTTTCACTTTGATAATAACAAAGTTTTCCAAAAAGTTTTTCCCCCACAAGTAGTACTATGGTAAATTTCTTTCTGCACGACTGTGGATCTATCAACAAAAGTTTATCTAGATTTTATATCCAGTAATGTGTACGAGTGTTTATGTAAAAGCAATAAACACAGAGAATGGAGGGATATCGTAAACTCAAAATGTGTTCTTATATGATAAGGAAAGAAGGGGAATTTAACTGAGATGGTGAACAAAGGAGACTATAATTTATCTAAACATGTTTACCTTTAATTAAGAAATGTGAAACAAAATGGTGCAGTGTGAACAAGAATAAATTCTTAAAAGTCTGTACATGAAATTTTGGCATGTAATTCTAGGTACTTTTGTATATTTTTAAAGTTAAACAAGTTATTTCTGCTGTCAAACAATCACTATATAGAAGGAGGCATAGCAAACAATTACATTACAAAATAAGACACCATCTCTAAAAATAGCCAGGTGTTGTGGTAGGCACCTGTATTCCAAGATACTTGGGAGGCTGAGGTGAGAAGATCACTTGAGCCCAAGAGTTTGAGGTTGCTGTGAGCTATGACACCACAGTGCTCTACAGAGCAGGACAAAGTGAGGCTCTGTCTCAACAAACAAATAAATAAAATAAGTCCTGCACTGGAAATACACCCAACATATATTGCTGATTTGTATGAGAAACACAGAGGTGGGGACCCTATACAAAACACAAGAGTGAAAATATGCTTCCTAATATTGCCATATTTATGTGAATCCTGGATGGTTGAGTACCAGCGTTCTGGTATGAGGAGAAAATTCAAAACAAAGGTAGAAAATTGTGACAAGTGCACAGTTTGGAAATTCTTTGGAATTCTTATGTGCTTGGAGCAAAATTTGTAAGACATGGTGAAACTGAACATGCCAACAATGTAAGACATGGTGAAACTGACATGTCAACTCATGTCAGCCAATAAGAAAGCAGGACAAATTCTGCCAGGTCACGTCATCCAATAGGAAATCAGGACAAATTCTGCCAGGTCACGTCAGCCAATAGGAAAGCAGGACAAATCCTGCCAGGTCACTTCAGCCAATAGCAAAACTTGCAGACAGGTTTTTTTACTCTGTGGGCCAATTAAGGGAGTATGATGTTAAGAGATGTGAAGTTTACAAATGTAATTTGCTCATGTAGGAAACTCAGAAAATTCGGTCTCTCGGATCCAGATACTTGGCAGTAACTTTTTAGCAAATTTTACTTCGACTGGAAAAGTGTGCATTTGTTCAATGCTCACGAGTGTTGGTACAGAACGTGCCAAGTGTTTGGCCTGCCCAGTCACCAACCGTGACTGGGAGAAAAGCAAGTTTCTTAAGGCAAGTGTGGTATGTTGGTCTCTGCTTTCAGGAATTTTGTGTTCTTGAACTTTCTTCTGTGAGAATACAGAAAGCTGGCACAGTGTTCCAAATGAGATACTAGGTTATTCGACCAAGATGACTATAGATGAGGGACGAACAGGTGGCACGTTCGGAGCTTATTTACGCCTACATCAGTGATGAAGGCCTCTCTCACCACCTCCCTAATATGAGTCTTCGCTGTTAAGAAATTAGAGTTAAAATAAAATTCACCCCTAATTCATCTTGTTTCTACTTGACTAAAATATAAAGAATTTCTTGTAATAAAGTAAACAATGGTAATGTATCAATAATTCAGATTCATTTTAATCAAGGTCCTATAAATTAATTAATTACATTAGCACTTGATAAAGAAGTATTCCTGGTATTTGGTGAAAATTCTCTATAGAATAACAGTATCAATATGGGACCTGAAGCACACGTTCCCTCCTCCTTGGAGGGCCAGATAGATTTCCTTGGAAAGCTGAACATTGGCTTAGCACAGTCAGAGGTGCTCAGGGGCAGTAGCATCTCAAGGCCAGGTGCCCCGGCGGCAGCACTTCACATCCCAACACAGCAAAGTCCCCAAGCAGGAGAGTCACAAAAAATATTGGCTGAGGCTTTTCAGCAGGAGAAGATCAAACATGACAATTCTGGGTAGACCTCTCTCTTGATCCCTGTTTCTGTTACCCATTCCTACAAAGCATACTATGCCAGAACTTACACAAGTTTATTATATTTTGTTGTTTCAAATGCCAAGAGAAGCTTAATACAGCAGTTCTGGGTCAACTGAAGCCACTTGTGTTCAGCTTGAGGCAGGACTGGAGGGTAGGGTTCCACGTGAATGAGACAGTGCATCTGAATGGGCAGCTGGCCAGAGTCCAGGCTGGAGGGTAGGGTTCCACATGGTGGGACAGTCCATATGAATGGGCAGCTGGCCTGAGTCCAGGCTGGAGGGTAGGGTTCTACATGGTGGGACAGTCCGTATGAATGGGCAGCTGGCCTGAGTCCAGGCTGGAGGGTAGGGTTCCACATGGTGGGACAGTACGTATGAATGGGCAGCTGGCCTGAGTCCAGGCTGGAGGGTAAGGTACCACATGAATGGGACAGTCCATATGAATGGGCAGTTGGCCTGAGTCCAGGCTGGAGAGTAGGGTTCCACATGGATGGGGCAGTCCGTATGAATGGGCAGCTGGCCTGAGTCCAGGCTAGAGGGTATGGTTCCACATGAATGGGACAGTCTGTATGAATGGGCAGCTGGCCTTTGTCCAGTCTGGAGGGTAGGGTTCCACAGGAATAGAACAGTCCGTATGAATGGGCCACTGGCCTGAGTCCAGGCTGGAGGGTAGGGTTCTACATGGATGGGACGGTCCGTATGAATGGGCAGCTGGCCTGACTCCAGGCTGGAGGGTGGGGTTCCGCATGAATGTGATAGTCCTTATGAATGGGTAGCTAGATGGAGTTGGGACTGGAGGGTTCGGCGCAGCCAGGCTTCTCTGGCAGGCTCCTTCTTTGGCATCTCAGACATCCGAGAAACCGAGGCAAAAATGACCAGTGCAGTTAGTCAAGGTTTTAAATTAGTACTGTGTCCATCATATGCCCTTAGCCCAGATTCAAAGAGAAGGAAACTCAATCATCCTTCTCAAGGGAAGACTTTCAAATAATTTGTGAGCATCTTGAACTTGGCCTAGCCCTGTAAGTCAGGGCAAAAAATATATTCTCCTCAGTCTACAGCCAAGCTTGCCCTTGTGGAGACAGCACAGTGCTGAGGTAGCCAGCAACATGTGGAAGGAATGGGAGAGGGTGCATAGGGACTAGCCCTGAGGGTATCTGAAGCCACAACCCCGTATGCACCTGACACTGAGCAGAGTGGACAGCAGAGTTCCAGCTGTCATGCCCTCCCGCCCTGCAGGAGTGAAGGGCACCTGGGAACACAGGGAGGGGCCTGAGGACCCTCAGACCTGCAGAGAGAGCTCGCCTGTAAGATCACCTACCCCAGGGATAGTATTCAACAACTCAAGAAATACCCTGTCCCCACCTTACAAATAACTTTAACATAACAAGAAAAAAGCTTACAGAAAAACGGATCTACTCTAAAACACAAAGAAAGTCATTTCACTCCTCCACATAATACCAAATGCGACATTATGAGCAACAGTGTGGTCTAAGGAAAAGTCAGATAATTAAACAAAAAAGTAAAATCTGTATTTTAAAATAGTAGATTTTTCTGAATAGGAGACTAAAACTCCTGAACAGTAAATCATTAAACTAAAAATTAATGCTGCGTTATTTCTCCAAATGCAGCTCAAATCTTAAGTTGAAGAATATGGAGTTAAGACTCCTAGTGGTTAGGAGGGAGTTCCAGAGAATATGTCAGACTGACTCAGGGAAAACCAATGAAATAAAAAATAACATCTGATTATGTACCAGAACAACTTAAAAGGGGATTAACAATCTCTGAAAGGAATGACTTAAAAGAAACTTATATCTGTACAGATTGTAAGTAAACTTCAGAATGCCAGTTATAAAGAAATAATTTTTTTTAATTTTTTTTTTAATTTTTGGTTTATTTTTCAAGCCCTTCATAAATATTCTTAAACTCCAACATGGAGAGACTAAAGATGTTCACTAAGTAGCAGAATCACAGAAGCAAATTGCCTTGCAGCCCGACCACCTTGCTCAAGCTGCAGACGGGAGCCACCTGCTGGGCTCGGCCCAGAGGGCCACTTCCTGCCCGTGTCTCACTGGGTAAGTCACGTGGCTTCCCCTGTTCTGTTTTTTTTTTTTTTTTTTTTTTAATCTGTAAAACAAGAATAATAGCTGCTGCCTTACTAGGCAGTTAGGGACATTCAATTAGGTAAAATTTGTAAATTTATTAGTGTGGCACACGGTGTTAGTTTGCTGTTATAGCTATTTTCTGACTTTTTTAGCAACGCCACCGTGGTGAGAGGACAATGAAGCTCTATTTGAGAAATATTTCAGAAAAATCAATATTTAACCCAAAAAGCTAAATAAATCTGAACACGAAATAAAGATTTTCCAGACACTAAAGGACTCAAAAAATTTGTCAACCACAGATTTCCTTTACTAAAGATGTACTTCATCAGAGAAAAATATTAAATATATTCAGAGCTTAATGATGCGCATGTCAGTGGTGGCAAGTAAAATGGATAGTCGTCTAAATAAGAAAGAGCTGCGAAAGAGAATATTCTATAACAGTAAGAAGCTAAAGTTCCTGACGGTACTATTAAGAACATTTGAGGAAGATAGTGAGTATAGGCAGATACAAAATCATGCTAAGTTTTTAAATCCAATTCTAGAGTAAAGATGTGAAATTTGGCTTAAAATAGATATCAACTAGTATATTAAAATTTACCAAGATCTTCTGGTGGGAATAAAGAGAACTGTCCCAAATACTATTGTAAAATATGTATCATTGAAAAAGTCTGAAGCTTAGTTTTAGGAATGACCTATACCATCTATACTTTAAAATACAGGAATTCCCATTGAAAAAGTCTCCATCAAACAGAAATAATCTCTCAATGTGGTATTTAGAGTCTGGAGTAATTGCTATAGAATTCAAAACAAGACACCTGAAGAAAAGAAAACTGCAAGATAACATAAAAAAAAAATACATATATGCCAAAATTATGAATGAATGACAGAATATTTTACTTTCCA
Organism: Loris lydekkerianus; assembly: GCA_963574355.1. Classification (NCBI taxonomy): domain Eukaryota; kingdom Metazoa; phylum Chordata; class Mammalia; order Primates; family Lorisidae; genus Loris; species Loris lydekkerianus. The sequence goes on along the minus strand of CAUYPK010063915.1, from coordinate 13,372 downwards.
CATATTAAAGAAATGTTTGATATCATGAAATAATTATATGTTATTATTCTAAAATAGGACAATGTAATTCACTGTGTTAACCAATAAAATATCTGTAATGAAAATGAATGGTTGTGTAGTTGCATAAAAAGTATTTGAAAATTTAAGTAAATGTTAATTTAAAACTCTTGGAGTTCAGGGATGAGTAAATTTCCTCGATATTTTAAGAGCATTGACTAGAAAATACTTAAAAATATCATTAATTATTTATATTATTATTTCTATTAGTTAATTATGAAATATTATTTATATTATTGAAAGAAAAGACAAAAATTCATAATTAACATTATTAAATGTAATTTTAATATTGTACTGGTCAGTCCAAGTTAGTGTGAGTGGTGAGGATGAAAAGGCTAGGCTGTAAAGAAGGTGTTACTTGCACCGTTCTTGGACACAGAGGTGGTTATAATTTCCTTCTTCTCAGAAATTAAAACTGACCTGGTTGCCAGTCTGTTGACTACTCAAACAAAAATGTCAGCAGAAGCAATTTTTCTCACATCTGTGAATGAAAAAATTAAGAACCAGTGAGCAATTTGTCATGTCATCTTTTCTCGCATGTAAAATGTGGGTGCAGGAGCTATGATTATAATAGTAAACCAAGATTGAAAATGCCTGAATGGAGTGGCCACACATGCAAGGCCACTTCCCCGGGCGATCACACAGAGAAATTGGGGTGCATGATAAATAAATTTTTGTTGTTCCCTGCAGAGAGCTTAGTGTGAGTTGTTACTACAACAGAATCTCACTTAACGTGATGATAATATAAAATACCTACAATTTGGAAACAACAGCAAAGTTTAACTATTTGAGAGGGAAAAATGAAGTAACAAAATACAAAAGTACAAGTGCGATGAATAGAAAATAGTGACAAGCATGGTAGATATTCAGCCAAATATACAAAAAATCATTTGTAATATGTATGGCCCACATAAAACAATTAAAAGAGAGTGGTTTTCAGAATGGTTAAGAAAAAAGAAAAGGGATAAAGATGTGCCACATTAACATTAATCAGAGGAGGTGAGTGTAGCTATATTAATTGTTAAACAGGACAGACTTCAGAACATGGATAATTACCAGTAACAAAGAGGGGAATTACACAATGATAAAAGAAGCGATTCTCCAAAATGCTGTCACCATCCTTGATGTGTGTGCTTCTAATCACCCGTAATTAAGACACATGAGGCAAAAATTGATAAAACTGAAAGGAAATACAGACAAATCTACTATTAGAGCTGGAAATTTCAACACCCTTCTTCCAGTCACTGACAGGTGCAGCAGGCAGGATATGGTTGACTTGAGCAGTGCCATTATTAACTGAGTCTAATTGGTATATGTAAAATGCTCCTACAACAGCAGCAAAATACACATGCTCACCACGCTCACACGGAACATTCATTGGGTCAACTGCATTCTGAACAACAAAACCAATATTAACAAACTTAAAAGAATAAAATTAATACAAGCATATTATTTAATCAGAATTGAATTCAAGTAGTAATTACTAATAAAGTATGGCTGGAAAATCTACAAATAACTGACGATTAAATTGCATCGTCTAAATAGGAAGTGAGTAAACAAAAAAGTCTGAAGGAAAGTTTAAACTACTTTTAAGTAAATGAAAACCAAACTACAAATTATAAAGCTTAGGAGACACAGTGAAGGCAGAGAACAGAGGAAAATTTACAGGATTGACTGCAAATAGTAGATATGAAGAAATATTGAATATTGGTAATCTAAATTGCTACCCTAAGAAGCTTTAAAAAGAAGAGATATTTAGGTCTAAGAAAGTGTAGAAGAAAAAAAATGATAAAAGTTATAGTAAAAAGCAGTAATATTAGATACAGGATATCAATATGTACCAAAAGAAGCTAAAAGTGGGTTCTTCAAAATTGACAAATCTCTAGATATCCTATTCAAGAAAAAAAGTAAGAATTGAAAAAGTGCTAAAATCAGAAATTAAGGAAGCGTGATGACTACTCATCCAATGACATTAAAAAGTTAATAGAGGAATTTTATGAACAACTGTGGGCCTACAAATTTAAAATGGACCAGTTTTTTGAAAGACACCAACTAATTAAACTCACATAAAAACATTATGCAATTACAATATACCTATAACTATTAAATAAATTTTAATCATCTTTTGCAGAAAATAAAGGCAGAGTAAACACTTCCAGTTTGTTATTAGGCTGGTTTTATCCTAATAACAAAGCCAAATAAAAGATTTACAAGAAAAGAAAACTTCTGACTCCTATCTCCCATAAACCTGGATGTAAAGATTCTCAGCAAAATTTTATCAAATCAAATGAAACAACACATAAAAGGGATTATGTTCTATAACTAACTAGGACTTATTTCAGGCATTTAATGTTACATCAGCTTTTGAAAATAAATTAATATAATCTACTACATCAGCAAGCGAATCAAGAAAAATCAGGAAATATTGACTGATGCAAACAAGCTTTTGACACCATTTATGAGGAAAACTTTTAGCACACTAGGAATGCGGGGGACTTCTTAAACTTGATGAAAAGTATCTACAAAAAACTTATAATGACCTCCTTACTCCATCAGTGATATTTGATTTGTTTCCCCTCTGACATGGGAAACAAGGCAAAAATGGCTCTTTTGACCACTCGTATTGATCACGGTATTAAAAAAATTAGCTAAAGCAATAACACAAGAAAATAAAATAAAGTGTGCACATTTGGAAGAAATAAACATTTTTTGTTTGGAGATAATAGAATTGTCTACTTAGAAAATCTGGAAGATTAAATTAAACATCTAGAACTGAAAAGTGTTTTATCAACATCTAAAATACAAAGTTAATGTTCAAAAGGCAATTGCTTTGCTTTATATCAGCAATGACAGATTTTTTATATGAAACGGAAACCACAATACTATTTACATTAGCATAAAAATAAAATCTTATCATAAGCAGTTCTAACTATAAGAAGATTCATACAAGCTTCATGGTAACCATACAGGAAAAATCCACAGTACATAACAACAACAAAAAATTATAAAGGAATTAAACCAACAGCCCCCCCACACACAAATCAAGTAACAAAAGATAGCAAGAGGGGAAAAGTAAACATGAGAGACGTAAAACAATTTTAAAATGGCTGTAGAGTAGTAAGTAGTCCTTACTTATCAATGAGCATTTTTTTTTTTTTTGGTAGAGACAGAGTCTCACTTTGTCACCCTCAGTAGAGTGCTGTGGCATCACAGCTCACAGCAACCTCCAACTCCTGGGCTTAGGTGATTCTCTTGCTTCATCCTCCAGAATAGCTGGGACCACAGGCACATGCCACGCCACGGCTTTTTTTTTTTTTTTTTTAATAGAGACAGAGTCTCACTTTATGGTCCTTTGGTAGAGTGCTGTGCCATCACAGCTCACAGCAACCTCCAACTCCTAAGCTCAGGTGATTCTCTTGCCTCAGCCTCCTGAGTGGCTGGGACTACAGGCACCCACAACAATGCCCAGCTATTTTTTGTTGCCATTTAGCCAGGGCCAGATTTGAACCTGCCACTCTCAGTATATGGGGTACCAATGAGCATTTAATTTAATTTAATTTATTTATTTATTTTTCAGTTTTTGCCTGTGTTTGAACCCACCACCGCCAGCATATGAGGCCAGTGCTGAGCTCCTTTGAGCCATAGGCGCCACCCAACCAATAAGCATTTTGAATGTAAATAAATTCTCCAATAAAAAGACAAAGAGTGGCTTTAATAAAACAAATAAAAAAAAATGACATAGACTAAAAATAAATAATAGGAAAACATATTTTATGTAAATAGTAACCTCAGGACTGCAAGGATGACTAAACTTACATGAAACAAAATAGAATTTAAGTAAAAAACTATCACTAGAAACAAAGAAAATCATTATATATTGATAGAATTTCAATTAAACAAGATGATTTAATTCCCTCATTCAATAGTGGATGGGGCATCCAGTCATAAAATCAATAAGGAAAGAGCTAACTTCAGCCACACTATGAACCAAATGAATCTAATCAGCAGGTACAAAATGTCCAGCCCATAGCAGCAGAGTCTATATTTTTTTGTAGGGCACAGAGAACAACCTTTAGAGTAAATTATATCTTAACACAATTATTAACAAATGAAGGTTGAAAGCATGCCAAATATCTTCTTACATCACAGTGGAATGAAACTAGAAAGCTATAACAGAAAGAAAAGAACCAGGAAAATTCAAAAACACATGAAAACTAAACAACATATCCTAGAATAGCAATTGGGTAAAAGAAGAAATCAAAACGGAATTTTAAAAAAGACCTTGAGACAAACAAACAAAAAAAATGAAATTAAAACTTAGCAAAATTTATGGGATGCAATAAAATTTGTCTGAAGAGGGAAATTTATGGTGTTAAGTGTCTGCATTGAAAAGGAAGAATGATCTCAACTAAACAACCTAACTCTATACCTCAAGGAAAAAGAAATCAAGGAATTAGACCCAACTATAACAATAAATAAATAAGTTAATTAATTCATTCATTCATAAAACATTAATCTTCTAAGATTGTATCAAAAAGAAATAGAACGCCCAAAGAGACCAATAACAAACAAGGATATTACATCAATAATCATGGTTCCCACGTGGAGCTCCTGCGTGATTCTGTTCCTGCCCAGTGATCACATCCCCACCAGCAGTCGTAAGCCAGTTGATAACATGGACACTTGCTATGATGTGCTGGAAGCAGCACTTTACCTCTGTAGTCTTCCTCCAAGAAACCAAGTTTAGACATGAGAAAAATATTAAGCAAGTTCCAGTGAAGAGGCTTCCTCACAATATGCCTGGGTAATGCTCAAAACTGTCAGGTCTTCAAAACAGGGGAAGTCTGCAGAAATAGCACAACCTAAGGAGGCCTAAGAAGAGACCTCAGCAAAATTCAATGTGCTATTTTGAATGCAACCTTAGAAAAGGAAAAAAAAAGAAAAAGATTAGATTAAAACTGATGAATCTGAATCGACTATGGGTGCTAGTGACCTATGACTATTTGTTCATTAAATGTCACAAAGGTACTACATTAATGTACTATTTCAAAACTATGGGAAGTAATGTGTGGGGGGTGTATGAGAACTATTATCGTCTGAATTTTTCTGTGATATAATAGTTTTCTCTGAAACAAGTCTATCTAGAAAACAGGTAGTGGTCAAATACAAAATGGACCTGAGAGTATGAGAATTCTATATTAACAAGCAAACGAAAAACTAGAACCTGTCCTTGGTACCTGCATTGTGCCATTGGAAGAACAGCTCACTGTGAACTGCGCCATCTAAGTGAACATCTTAATAGTGGATTCTGGGTTGTGCCCTTAGGACAGTGATTATCAACTGATGTGCTATAAGAGGATTTTAGATGTGCTGCAAAGGTTTCTGGAGATCATTAATTAAATGATTTTCAAAAGAAGTTCAAAGCACAGTAAATATATTCTTTTATTTTTTTTATTCTTTATTGATCAACAGAATTTATTTTTTTTCAGTTCTCTTTTATCTTTATTTTTTATTTATTTATTGTTTTTATTAAATCATCGCTGTGTACATTAATGCAATCATGGGGCACCATACACTGGTTTTATAGACCTTTTGACACATTTTCATCACACTGGTTAACATAGCCCTCCTGGCATTTTCTTAGTTATTGTGTTAAGACATTTACATTCTACATTTACTAAGTTTCACATATACACTTGTAAGATGCACCGCAGGTGTAATCCCACCAATCACCCTCCCTTTGCCCACCTCCCCCCTCCCTCCCCTCCCTCTCCCCCTTCCCCATATTCTTGGGTTATAACTGGGTTATAGCTTATTCTTCTTAGTAAAGTATCTCAAGAATGGGAGAAAAAGTACCCAATGTACTCAGCCCTACTATTAAACTAATTTACGGCTTTCACATAATCAGCATAATTTAAGTGTGCCATGGAAGTTTAACTATAGTTTCAAGTGTGCCATGAGATAAAAAAAAGTTGAAAAACACTGCCTTAGAAGAACACTGCAAGTTTTAGTGAAAATGGTAGTATAAAAATTAAAAAGGAAATGACAGTCCAGTGGAAGCAGGGCTTGGAGCCTTCGCAATGCATTTTCAAGGATGACAAGGCAATCTTATTGTAATTTCCAGCTTATATTGTATTTCCCCAACTAGACTGTAAACTTTCTGATAGCAAGAATTAAAAGTATTTTGTGAAAGTCCTCAGGAGAGTGATTTACCCTGGAAAACATCTATAAACATTGTTCAGCATGTGAAAATCACTTAAAAAAAAGTCAGATTCATTATGTGCACTGGTATTTGAAGGAGTGGAGATTAATTTAAGCCGACTGTTTTGAGAGGTGTTTTTGAGCTTTTATACATATGGGGGTGACAGTTAAGTTCACGAACTCATGCTTAAAGAAGTTCTATCAATACATCCTCATTGCTGAATATCACTAGGTCACCAGATGGCCAAGCAGAGTATTTTGAAGGTGACCATAGTGATACTCAGCAATGAGGTATGAGTTCCAGTGAAGAGGCTTTCTCACAATATGCCTGGGTAATGCTCAAAACTGTCAGGTCTTCAAAATAGGGGAAGTATGTAGCACTTTTTCTAGGATCCATTTGAGAACTTAATTGTAAGACCCATATCCCTTCATATTAACATTCGGTGAGACTGACAGTGAAATTTATTCACATGATTGAAACTCTCACGTCCCTTTTTAACTAGACTTGCTAAATTTTGAAGGAATTTATACATTCATCTCTCTGAAGTTTAATTATACTTTGTTTAAACAATAAAATACGTGTTTCAATGTTTTCCTCTAAGTCAGGTTTAAATGTAAAAGAAAAATGATACAAATAAATAAAAATCTCTTCAAGGAAAATCTTTTATGTGCGCTTAAATGTGTATCTAGTAAGAGACAGACACATTTCAGATGAGGGCTTTGTGCCAGGGGATGGACACTTGGGTCAGTGATACATCATATCATACACATGTCAGCAGAACATGTATGTGTGTGAGTGTATTTGTAAGCATATGTACTAACATTTAGAGAGCGCCTACAAAATGACAATTACTAATTTCTCCATTGTTGATAGTATCAGCAGTAAATATTCTTACTTAATGTGGTTATAATGTTAGCATATAAAACAAGAGTTTCTGAGAGATATAAATCAATATTTTTGGCCTGGAATGACATTTGCTTCCTGCATGAGTTTCTGATCCATGCTCAACAGCCTTCTATGTCAATTGGGAACAATTATTTTACCTACTTAATTGACTTATGTGATTATTGAAGGACTGCAAGTGAAGGAACAGACATACTGCCCTGTGTAAGACTTGGTCACATAGTATTTTTACTAACATAAAATATGTGAATATGTAAAACCAGCACATTGTACTCCATGATTGCATTAATGTACACAGCTATGATTTAATAAAAAATAATATGAATATGTCTTTTTGTTTCCAGAATGCTCTCATAATATAGGGATAGGATTGATAAGAAAAAATAACTCCTTAGAGATAATCATGATGTCTTAATATATTTCCTATCTCTTCCCAAGTATTATGAATAGAAGAAAGAAACTCAAAATGCCACCAAACTTTGTGCTGAATGTCAATTCTTATCAAATTAATTCAAATGTAAGTTGGGGCATGAACAGTCATAAAGGAGAATTTTAAAAGTCTCAAACAGGATGGGATATTCTGTTCTAACTCAGGGCAGCATTTATGATCATTAGTGCAGTGATTCTATGATCTTGCTCAGTTCTTTTTCAAAGAATAATTAAAAGCATTGAAATTTCAAAGTACAAATGGTTTCATAACTTCATCATTCTTTGATATTTTTCTCCTCTAATGTAGAATTTTAAAACAAAACTTAATAATGGTGAAAGCCAGCTGATTCTAATTATGCTTTCTAAATTACAAGCAGATGGCTGACTTTACTGGCTGACTTTACTGTCAATTACAAAGCCATCTTAAGAATTAGTTTATGCTACCTGCTCATAATAATGATTGTACCCCCATAAAGAGATATTTCACTTTTGCATGCATACTTGTGTGACATAGGTTGCTATAATGAAAAGGTGGAGCAGATATTTTTAGTAGAATTCTTATAATCCCAAGTGAAATCAGTGTAGGGTGCTGCCCGAAAATGACTTCCTACTGTGCATGTAGATTAACCAGCTGTTGTAGAGAACTTCGGTATTCTGGTAAGTTCAACGAATATAGAAAAAAAAAAAAAAAGAGAATTCCATACTTTTTCCTGGATGTTAGAATCTAGATAGATCTATTTTTCAAACTGATTTTTATTACTGGAATAGGATTCAAAGCAATAATCTAACATGTGGTTAATATTAAAATGTCTTCATTTATAATATTCAAAAGTAATCTTTCTAAAGCTGAGATCTTTAATACTTTTATAGCAATGTTTCAACTGATTTGGGGGATTGATTAGAAATATATTTAGATAAATAATACCATGCTAAGTGAAATATCGACAGAGAAGTGTTATCAATGTACAACTCAAAATAAATCATAGGATGAGATGTAAAATGAAAAAATATAACAGTTCTAGACGATAACTAGGAGAAAGTTTAGGTGAGCTTGTGTTTGCAAACTAGTTCTTCGATAACAACCCCCAAAGCACAATGTACTAAAGAAAAATCAGTAATTAAAGAGGGCTTAATTACACTTGTAATTGAAAACTTTGGTTCTGTCATGGACACTCTTAAGAGAATAAAAAGACTATCTACAGACCAGGATAATATGTTTGCAAAACACATATTTAAAACACTCGTATGCCAAATGTACACGTGACTCTTAAAACTCAACAATAGGAAAACAAGCAAACTCATGAAAATTTAGGCAAAGATCTTAACATTATTCCCATCAGAGAAGAAGCACAGGACAAGATCCTTTTAACATTGTATGTTATCAGTAAATCACAAGTCAAAATAACAATGAAATATCACTATTAGAATGGCTAAAAGCCAAAAATACTGATAAGACCAAATGCTGACAAGGATATGGAGCAACAGGAACTCTCGTCCATTGCCTGTGGGAATGCAAAGGGATATTAAGAAAACAAATACAAATACAAACTTAATCTTACCATTCCACCAAGCACAGCATTCATGGGTATTTATGCACATAAGCTAATGTATGTCTACATAAAACATGCATTTGAATATTTACAGCTGCATTATTCACCGTTACGAAGAACTGTAAGCAGCCAAGATTTTCTTCAGTTGGCGAATGGATAAACAAACTGTGGTATATCCATACAATGGAGTATTACTTGGCATTGAAAAGAAATGAGCTATCAAGTCATGAAAAGATAAGCAAATTGCTGAGTAAAAATGCTAGTCAAATGATATGATTCCAACCATCCGACTCAGGAGAAGGCAAAGCTACATAGAGACAACTAAGCATGAGTGGTTGTCAAGCTTCTGAGGGAGAAGGATGAACAGACGGAGCGTGGGGTGCTCAGGGCAGGGCCACTGTCCTGTGTGATGTCATAGTGATTGATACGTAACATTGTGCATTTGTCCAGATCCATAGAACTACCTAGAGAGTGAACCCTAGTGTAAACCATGGATGTTAGTTAAAAAATAGTGTTCAAATATTAGTTCATCAGTTGTAACAAATGGACTGCACTAATGCAAGACGTTAATAATGGGGGACACTTTGTGGGGGTAGAAAGTAGGTTATGTGAGAAATTTCTGTACTTTCTGCTCAATTTTTCTATGAAATTAAAACTGCTTTAAAAATAAAGTCAGTTAGATTTTAAAAAATTAGGAAACTGAAGAACGCAAGCCATGCTATAATTTTTTAACTTCTTGAAAGGTGTATAGCAAGTTAGGGGAAACGGCAACCTTGTCTTCCTACCTGCTCCATTAACTGGCTAATCACAGTGGCCAGAACCAAGTTCAGAGAGCTAGGTAGACTTCCACCTTGGTACTCATACTCACAGGTTCCAAGTTACCATTTATCTCTTTGTTTTAGGACAAACTGTACACACATCACACTGTTATGATCCACTCCTATTTCTGAAGGGTGCATCTCTGTTTGGAAACAAGCTAAGCATATTAATTCTTCAAGTCTAGAGTCTTCCACTGCCACTAATATTTCCAGTGAACTAGAGCCATGTCCCAAGGGATGTTCACTTTACTGGTTGATATCATAACCCATGGTTGGGTCCTGTCTCTGGGTATTGTTGGATCTATGCTTGATGATTCAACTCTGGATGTCCAAAGTATCCTGAAGGTATATGAGTATCTTAAAATCACCACGAGTTTAATATAGTGAATTATATTTTTGAAACCATCCTGAAATTTCTGGGATAAACCTCAGTTGATCATGATCATTATATTTTATTACTCTTGTATTTATTTAGCTAACATTTTATTTGTGTTTGTATAAATTGTTAAAATGTATGCAATTCAATGAATATTCCAAAACCAAAATATTTTCCCCTCTCTTCTTACACACACACACACACACACACACATGCACACACAGATGTATATCAGAAAGTCGCTAATAACATCCAATCCACATTTAATTGGGATTATATTTATAAGTCAATTTTCTGAAAAATTGCTTTTTAATCAGTGGAATTGTTCCTCATCTATTTATTTTTACTTCTTTTTCTATTTTTGACGTTGTAAACCTGCTTTTGCAGTTTTTGGCTGGGGCTGGGCTTGAACCCACCACCTCTGGCATATTGGGCCAGTGCCCTACTCTGTTGAGCACAGGCACCGCCCAGCATACAAATTGTTTATGCTTAGAGCAGTGGAAACATGCCTGATCTCACTGATTAGTTCCTGTGGTTGTCTGCTGTTTTTCTTTTTTCCAGTTAGCCAGATCATATATTATCTCAAGATAATGAGAGTTCAATCTATTTCCCCCCAGGCTGTGTAGTCCTCACTTGTTTTCTTTTCTAACATTTGCCAGGAATTTCAGCAATCCATTAAATCAAAAGGGAGATAATGGACATTCATAGGACAATGTTTTTTATTTTAAAGGGAATGCCTACTAATTATGGTTTTGTCCTATCTACTTACCTGTTATGTATTTATCTATCATCTGTATCTCAATTTATCTATATATCTCTCATCTGTCACCTATCATCTTTTTTTTGTCTTAAAAATTTGTGCAAATCTTTCAAGTGCTTTATAATTCCTACTTTGCTGACATATTTTGTTATCAGATGTCTCGATTTTTTTTCTTCATTGATAAAAATACTTGTAACACTTTCTTTTAAATTAATTAATGTGGTGAATTATATTCTTGAAATTTCTAGGATAAACCTCAATTGATTATGATCATTATATTTCATTGCTGTTGTATTTATTTAACTAACATTTTATTTTTGTGTTTGTATCTATTTTCAGAGTTGTAATGATAGTTATTTTCTTTGTTATTAATTTTTTTCAGGTTACGTGAGATTTACAAAATAAAATTGACAGTTAAAATTGCATAGAATAGGAATTAATTTTTCAGTTGTTAAGATTCGCCTATTAAGTCATCAGGGTCTGGGGATTTAAGGACCAGGGGAAGGTTATCAACAACATTTTACTTTAATCAGTTCATTCAAGTTCTATAGATAAATTTGTGACCATATGGACATTATATATATTTCTAAACACTAACCATTTTATTTATGTTTTCATATTGGCGTTCGATTGTTGATAATATTTTCTTATTACTTCTGTGTCTGTTCATATCTTCTCTTCTCCATTTGGCAGTTCACTGGGTTATAACTATCCAAATATTTCTCACAACTTCTTTATTTTTCATTTTCTTTTCTGAATTTTATTAAGGGGGCCTTACGTGGAGTTTGACAGGTCTCCTCCTGTCAGTTACATACATGCAGCAATCGGTTACACAATTCAGTAGCTGTCTAATAACCTCGTTTCAGCTGGTTTAGGTACTTTTGTTTGTTTTATTTCCTACATGGTGGTTTTAACGTTCAGGGATGTCATGGGTTCACCTTGTGGGGCTGGGCTCCAGTACAGCCCTCTGCAGCGTTCCTGGTCTGTCCACGGGGCAGGAACCAGGCTGAGCTCTGGACGCACAAATCACTCATGGTCACCCTCAGTTGCTGCCAGTGTTGTAACTGTTTTCGTAGAGAAAGGATTCATTGAGAAAGGACTCTGTTTAGTTTCTTGCCTGCCTCTGGTGGTTTGGAAGGGCTGGGACGGCAGGACACATTGTGAGCAGTCGTCCCTGGGCTTCCTTCTTCCACCCTGCCCAGGGCAGGCAGTGACCCCAACAGAGGCCAGAGCTGACGGAGAAGACCTCACCACCGTCACCGCCTCCATCAGCACCTGGTCGTCCCATGCCTGTCTTTATTTGGGAACTTCCTGCTTCTGGAATGTTCCTCATGTGGACTGTGTCTGACTTAGCCTTGAAACTCCAGGCCAGACTAGTAGACAAGAAACAATTATGTGTTTAATGAAGTATAAAAAATAAGGTAAACTGGTGTCATGTCTCTAGCATGTTTTTTTTCTGAGACTATTAACAATTCCAGGAAATGAGCACCAGTGAATGACACAGTGCTGATCCCATGGCAGGTCTGCAGGCTGTGTGTGAACTTGGAGAACCAGACGGCAGGTGGGTTTGGAGCAGCATCCGAGCCAGCCCAGGGCTCCACCCCACACCCCTCTCTGGGCCCAGTTCCCCCCACTCTAGCCTTTCCCCACCCTGCCTGGCCCTGCCCCCAGGCCCCACCCTGTGTCTTGCCCCGCTCTCTCCCCTCCCCAACCTGTGTCTGGCCCTACCCCAGGCCCCACCCCACCCCGTGTCTGGCCCCGCCCCCAGACCCCACCCCACCCTGTCTGGTCCCACCTCCATGTCCCTCCTACCCCATGTCTGGCCCCTCCCCATTCCGTGTCTGGTCCCTCCTCCATGCCCCTCCTACCCCATGTCTGGCCCTACCCCCATGCCCCTCCTCACCCCATGTCTGGCCCCTCCCCACCCCCTGTCCGGCCCCCTCCGCACGCCCCACCCCACCCCCTGGCTGCCCCCACCGCCAGGCCCCCCGCCCCACCCCGTGTCTGGTCCTGTCCCCAGGCCCCACCTCTCTCAGTGTCTGGCTCCACCTCCAGGCCCGCCTCTCCCAGTGTCTGGCCCCGCCCCAGGCCCCGCCTCTCTGCTCTGTCTCCAGGCCCCCCCTCCCCACCCGGTGTCTGGCCCTGTCCCCAGGCCCTGCCTCTCCCAGTGTCTGGCCCCGCCCCAGGCCCCGCCGCGCCCAGTGTCTGGCGCCGCCGCCAGGCCCCCCTCTCCCCGTGGCTGGGCCCCCCCCCCGCCGCACCGCCCCCCGGGGCGTG
>CAUYPK010063914.1:0-36403 GCA_963574355.1 Loris lydekkerianus | reverse complement strand
AAAATGGGTTTTCTGACCACATGGCTGATGTATCCTGGCAGTATGGTCTTTATTTGTTGCTTCTGTTTTTCTTGTTTTATTAATAATAAAAAAAAATCGCGTGTATTTTCCATTACTATCACAATACAGGAAATAAATTATTCAATCCCCCCAAAAAAAACAGCTACAAACATTATTTAATGTATAAATAAAGTCCAAAAATAAAAGAATAACTACATAAATTCTGGTTCATCAACTTGGAAGAATTGCGTAGCTACTAAAAATCACTGTGAACGCTCTATGGCAACAGGGGAAATAAATAAGATATAATACATTTAAAATTATCCAATACAAATTACACATGTTACAGTTACAATCTTTTAAAGTATGAGTCTGAGGCAAAAGAGCAGAAGTGAAAGCAAAATATTTAAAATGATGCTGTCGTGGCAAGATAATGGATAGCGTCACTCTTTTTTAATAGTACACTGAACAATACACTTCCCATGCTGGGTATTATTCTAAGTCCTTGTAGATATTATTCTAGCCTCTCAATTACTCTATTAAGTAGATAACTATTATAAACTTTATTTTACAAATGAGGAAAAGGAGACACAGAGAAATTGGCTAACTTGCCCCAAATCATCTGTAATCGGCACAGCTAAACAGAAGTTCCAGAACTTCTATTTTAATGCCGTATCTGTGGCCACATACTTAAATCATTGTGCCGTACACTCTGTAATCATATGATGTCTGTACAGTTTAAAGGAAGAGTTAAACATTTTTCCAGCAAGAATATCTCAATGCTCAAATTGTGGTCATTTTATTTTAATCATAGTTTCAAAATATTTTCTTCTACGGAGCAAAATTCTCCAAATCAGTACCTAGTAAGTAGCTGTCTGAGCACCAGTGCAGACTTTTTAAAGCACGTACTTATCCAGTTAAGCATGTATCACTCCTGAAACGTATTGAACTGAAAGTGTCTTTCTTCCAATTTATACCACTGAAATAGGTCACGAAAGATTTGAATCTATAGCTTCCTTAACTTTTCACAAACAGAAAGATGGTTTAAACAAAGGATCTGTATACTAAGATATACCTGTACTATCTGTGCTTATTAATACGTGTGTATATAGAAATTAAGTAGAGAAAATAAATTTGATAACCATGAGAAATAATATAGCTGTTGTGTTTAGACAGAAAGTTGGGGGGCCAAGCAAAATGGGAAAGATAAGTTCTCTGCCTCTTGAAATAACAACTATAAGTTACTAAGCCCACCATTTCCTACCTACTATTGTCAAGTCATTTATACTTCTTAATTTCAATGACTTTACACCTAACTCTTTAAAATACATAGACCATTTAACACATGAGGAAGCTAAATCTCAGAAAGACTAATTTGCTTAAATTTATACAACCAGAAAATGGTAGAACTAAGATTCCAAGCCAAGAGAGGTCAACATATTAAATACATTTTTTTACCTCTTCTTTTATTAGGAGAGGAAAAAAAGAAAAACCAACTTCATCTTTTCCTCACTGTAAATACAAATGACATTTCTCACCCAGAACTTTATAAGTATGTGTGACTTTTTTCCAAATTGGAGGGGTGGGGAGGAAGGGAAGAAGAGAAAGAAAGGAAGAGAGCAAGAATTTTTGTTTTCTCAGCCAAACCTTCATAAATAAAAACTGGATGTCAAAAGAAAAGGCCATGTGTCGCTTTGAGCCCAAGCGTTTGAGGTTGCTGTGAGCTATGACGCTATAGCACTCTACTGACAGGGACTAAATGAGACTCTATCTTAAAAAAAAAAAAAAAGAAAAGAAAAGTAAAAGAAAAGAAAAGAAAGGAAAGGCCATACACTTTTAAGTTTTCATGTGGAAAGAAAGGTTTCTCTCTCCACACAGTACAATGGCAACACTGTATTGGAACACCGGAATGCTCAACTTAAGCCATTTCTCCTGCAGGCAAAGCCAGGGCGCTCCCAAAGCGCTCAGAGCAGAACAGAGGCACGCAGTCTGCTCACTCAGCCTCCATGTTGTCTCAAGTCATCACATAAAATAGATTCCCCATAGAGTAGCCATTTATTTCCTTTGGACATATGCTAAGGAATCTGGGCACAAACGGGAGTAGTGTGCCACCTTGTGAGCAGGAGAAGGGGTGCGACTTCCTGAATGACAGCCACCCTCAGCAAAAGCCACAGAGCCATAACTAACTAAGGCCCCAGACTCCAGAGCACCACAATCCATGTATTTGGAAATCTGGGATGTGGAGGGACTTCTGTACCCTCTCCCAGGGCCAGCCGAGGCCACATCAAGAAATGACTGAAATGAGTCTTTATGGGGACACACTTCAGTGTTGCTTGAAAAGTCATGAAGTTGGAGTCGGTGAACCTGCTTCTGCCACTAACTACTAAGCAACCTTGGGCAAGTCACCCAATTCCTATGAGCCACTTTCCCAAATGAGAAAGGTTGGTCAGGTGATTTGTAGAGGTCCATCCAGTTCTAACCACTATGCTGTTATCTCTCCTCTAACAGAACATACAAAACCATCCACAAGTGGCATATTTGCCAACTGTTTTTGTCTAATGCCATGTTTTATTCACTCATGCATTCATTCTTTGGAGAAATAATTTGCTACATGTTCCCCACTCTGTCTTCATGTCCACACTGTCCCAACCACACAGAAGTACTGGCTGGGACCAGGTGCGGTGACTCACTCCTTTAATCCTAACACTCTGAGAATCCAAGGTGGGTTAATTGCCTAAGCTCACTGATTCGAGACCAGCCTGAGCAAGAGCAAGACCCCATCTCCAAAAAAAAAAAATAGCTAATTGTCTGTGGCAGGTGCCTGTGGTCCTAGCTACCTGGAAGGTTAAGGCAAGAGAATTGCTTGAGCCCAAGACCTTGAGGATGCTGTGAGCTGTGATGCCATAGTACTCTACCAAGGGCAACAAGGCGAAACTTTGTCTCAAAAAACAAAACAAAACAAAAAACTCCTGGCTGTTCCCTAACACACCAGGCTTTTTTGAACCTCTTTGTCTTTGCTCATGCTGTTTCCTTTGCTAGGAATGCCTTCCCACACCTTCCTCCAGAACAATTCATATGCATGTCAATGCAAAAGCAATCTCCTTTCTAAAATATCCCAGGAAACTATGATCCTATGTTTTCCTAACATTTCATGTCTTGATCATAGTTTTTAGCACGAAATTGCAGGCATACATGTCTAATAAGATGATATCTTGATACACTCAGAGGTATACTTTTTTCTTCTTGAAATTTCCTTCATCTCTATACTTCCACCACTAAGAAAGGTTTTTTATATGGACTTCCCTCAACATAAGGCTATTACTGACAAAATAAACACAGAAAAGTTCCATTGTACAGATTTGAGGATCAAAATAAATTTGTGAGATTCATAGCAAATTTATGAAGCTGATGGCCATGGAAGATAGATTGTTGAAGGTTTCAAGAGCCTGAACATTTTAAGTTCAAAAGTCAATATTTGGCCAGGCACAGTGGCTCATTCCTATAATCCTGGCACTCTCAGAGGCCAAAACAGGAGGATTGCTTAAGGCCAGGAGTTCGACACCAGCCTGAGCAAGAGCAAGATCCCATCTCTACGAAAAGAAGAAAAATTATCCAGGTGTGGTAGTGCATGCCTGTAGTCCCAGCTTCAGGTTGCTGAGGCAAGAGGATCACCTGAACCCAGAGTTTGAGGTTACTATGAGTTATGTGTATGATCACACCACTGCACTCTAGCCAAGGCAACAGAGAGAGACCCTGTCTCAAAAAAAAAAAGTTGATATTTGTACCTTGAGCAAAAGATTCTAGAGTAAAGAGATAAACAGTCACTCTCTCCAGACACTCCCATTTCTTCACCCACTTACAGGTTGGACAAGGAAGTAAGAACTGGGGGCCAGTCACCATTCCCCGGTCATCCTCAAGCCACACTCAGTGGCAGTGAGAATTTGCATCCCACTTTCTCTCTGGAACCTGGAAGGCAGTGGTAATGGTGATGGGTCCTGACCGGGGTACAGCCCCAGTACAGGAAAAAATGCAGCGTCTGAATCCAGCCGTGAGGTGTACCAAAGGACGCCTGCGTTTCCCCAGAGTGACATGGAAACCAGAACCGAGAAGCTTGTATGCCTTCAGTAAGCATAAGAGGTGGGCAGGAGACAGCCAGTGACCCACAAAGGGCCCACGGCAGTCAGAACAAGGAGGATGCACCATGGCCTTGATGATGGGAGCTGGGAGGACGGCTGCTGCCCACTACCTTCCACGTGCATCTCTGACTTTTCTTTGTACCCCCAGTGACTAGCACAGTGGCCAATAAATGTTTGCTTTGTGAAATACAGTAGCCAGGATGACAAAGCAGCAAAATGTTACCAGGGAACCAGGGTTCTGTCTGTACCCATTCTCCTCAACTCTTTATGTAACCAATCTCCAAGCACCATTAGTAACAAAACAACTCTAAGACCAGCGCTCTAATGGGAAACTATGAAAAGCGAATATTAGGTATCTAGAGTTTCAAAACCTCTAGGACTACTATGTCTGTGAGTACAAGCTGAGACTAGAAACAAACACCAAAGTATTTTCCAATTATTAATAGTTTATTATATTAGTATTAGATATATTAATTTTTCTCCTATTATTTTATATGTAACTAATATAAAACTCAATACATACATTGTGATTGTATTTTGTGCATTTCTGTCTACATGAAAGACACCCACTTTGCCAAAAGAGCCCACAGGGAATGGCAGTGGGCCAGGGGGATGGCACGGCTTGGAGGTGGTCACCACACAGAGTGGGCCAAGGGTTCCTTAATTCTCCTCCAGCCATTCTCAGGGCATTGGAACATTGGAATATCTAGGACTATCTAATAATTTTGAAGCACCTCAGAAAGTTAAGATCATGTCTAATACAGAGCTTTGAGGATTCCATGCCAGTCTGGTAAAGCGTCCTGTGAAGTGGAAGGAACTGAGGAGTTGACAGGACTTGCTGCAGAGTGCCGGGAAAGAAGTGCTGCTTCTCCCGCTGAGTTGACAGCTGCGCTCAGGGCCCCACGTGACGGACCCTGGGCGTGACACAGGTGCAGCCAACTGTCACCACCACTTTCTCCAGCTGGAAGTAAACGTTGCAGCCCTGGATCTTCCTCCGGAGGACCAGTGTCTCTTGCTGGATGGGAACGGAGTTCATGGACATGTCTTCCCTCCCCAGGGCATCCACGCAGCCCAGGTACCTGCACTTGGCCTGAGAAATTACGAAGGGGTAGCGGTTGGGGTCCCAGTTGACACTGCAGAGGGATCAAGCCAAAGCACAATGGTCAGGCAAAGGAAAGAACAAGAGACGAGAGCCCTCCTCCCACAGCACTGGCCTCTCCCCTGCGGGCGCAGGAGGCTCCGGAGCTAGACGGCCTGGATCTCCAAACACCACTCAGCTAATTACTCCCTAAGCCTCCATTTCCTCAAATAGACTCTGAAGATTTTCATAGACTGTTTTCTAACACGATGACTAAGAACACTGAGTGTTCCAAAGGCATATAAAACACCCCACTATACAATGTTAGCATTCAACTCATGTTCCATCTTTTAGATTCTCTTTATTTGCACTGTTCTTACTGTGATTATTATTTATCCTTTGCCTGGAGATTGAACATCACTGGTAGGTCTCCCAACACACAGTCTACAAAGCTTGCTGCTGGGAAAGGAAAGGCCAAGCTCCCGAGATGGGGGCATCTAGTGACTTTTCTCAGGTTCTCTCTCAATAGACCCCCCTGCCTGGCCAGTGAAGTCAACACAGCCAGCTAACCCCTGTGCCTTCCCCACTCGTGTGGGGAGCCCCCAGGAGCCCTTCTAATTGTCCCTGGAACCTGTTGTTATATTTGGAGACTATTTCAGGGGGTGGGGAGTGCTTGGTGTTCTAGAACCTGTATCTTAAGACAAAATGATAAGACTGTACCCTGAGTTTCCCCACCCACTTCCCAAACTGGCCTTCTGCACACACCCCCTCACTCTCACTGCTGAAGAGGCAATGCCCAATGCAAGTGGGCCTCCCTGAACTGACTTCCAGTTTCCCCCTGATCCTCATGCACAGAGTATTATGAGGGCTGCTTTAAAGAATCCTCTCTTCCAACACAGAAAACCATTGTAAATTACAACCTAGGACTGCATGACGTTGAAAAAGAGTCGATGAGAATGTGGAAGTAAAATATTAGGACTATCAACCCATACATGCAGACCCTTCCCAAAACGGTGAGAACATGGGATTGATTACTCTTGTGAAGAGCGAATGTGAGGGCTTGCCCCTGTTATGTTTGGTATATATTCTAAAGTTTCTACCATATGATTAGAATACATTAACTATTTTTAAAATTTCAAAACATTAAGGGGGTACAAAAGTTTTTGTTAACATGGATCCATTCCACAATGCTAACTGAGCACAGTGGCTCACAACTGTAATCCTAGCACTCTGCCAAGGCAGGTAAATTGCTTGAGCTCAGGAGTTCAAGACCAGCCTGAGCAAGAGCAAAAACCTGTCTCTACTAAAAATAGAAAAATTAGCTGGGTGAGGGCCTGTATTCCCAATTACTTGGGAGGCTGAAGCAAGAGGTTCACTTGAGCCCAGGAGTTTGAGGTTGCTGTGAGCTATGACGTCCTAGCACTGTACCCAGGGCAAGTGAGTGAGACTTTGCCTCAAAAGAAAATTTTTTTAAATGCTGAAGTCAGTGCTTTCAGGAAATTAACATAGTTTTCAAAATCATGTAAAATTCAGTCTTGTTTGCACTTACGTGTAATCCCAGGGGGAGAGGGAGCGGTTCTGGAGGTTCTGTGCCCTGATGATTACAGGGTTTCCTACCGAGCGAATGTCCAGCTTCACAAAGTTGCTCTTATCTAGAGGAGGACAGCCTCTAAGGTTTAAGACAGGACTGTGCCATGCTGTGAAGTTTGTCTCAGCCACCACCTCCTTCAGAAAGGCAAGCCCCAGCATGGGCAGCAGCAGGACCGTGGCCTGGAGAGGAGAGGGCGTGGCAGTTGGTTAGAGACTCCAGCATCCTATCTGACAAGAGAGAATACGTGCTCGAGCTGAATCACATTCCTTGTCCTTTCATAGGATCAGAGTTTCTCCCGCACCTCAGTTCCTCCCCTGGAAATGGGAACACTTATACCTGAAGACATCAAGGTGCCAAACTGGGAACTAAGCTCATTAGCCCGATGATTGAAGTCCACAGTCCTAAACCGCGAGACAGAAAGACTACAGCGTCCAGGAGGGAGTTCAAATCTTATCCTGGCTTCCTTGCTGACTTTCTGATTTCTCTTCTTTCCAAATGGATAATAATACTTACTTCATAAAAATATTCACAAGATCAAATGGAATGTTCTATGTAAAGCACCTATAAATCTATCTAAAAAACTAGAGGCTTAATAAATGATAGCTTTCATTTTTATCTCCAACCTCATATGCCATGAATCCTCCACAAAAATCCTTTCTCCCATCTACCCCTCCATCAAAAATACACTGCCCCTCCTCTGTCTGTCAAGAGAAATCCTACCCTTCCATCAAGACCCATTTTAGATGTGGTCTAATCTAGAGACTGCCCCTAACGTGGTTCAATCAGAGGTATGTTTATTATCTTTAAATCACAAAGCTTTTACCATCTAGCGCTGAAGCAGCATTTTTCAAGTTGCCTAGAAACACAGTATTTGTGTTCATGTCAGATTTACACTCGTTAGATTTTAAGTTCCTGCAGGAGAACTTGCTTATGGGTGTCCCATAAATACTTTCTGAATGAATGAAAAAATGATAGTTAAACAATATAGTTAAGCCCAATGCATTAGGAGAAACCTTACGCAAAACCAGCTATAGCAAAGTTCCAACTATCCATGATCATTGAAGAAAACAGGGGCACTATCAATGCTCGATGACAGAGAATACAGGAATTATTTCTCATAAGCTCTGGAACATACATTTATTATGTACTTACATTGAAATAGCAATTTATCTGGTGTTAACAGGAATGCATAAAAAAAGGAAAGTGCTCTATGAAGATATCACGAAAGAAGAGTTAAAAATCTTGCCAGCTTCCCTCTGTCATGACCACGCTTTGCTCGCCCCACTATGACCACTGTCCCTTCCTGGGGATGGACAAGACCCATCACTGACTCTCAATGCAGGACAAGGGTTAAAGCTAAGTTGCTTCCACTCTCTGGGCTCACAGCCTTCATCAGTTAGGATAGGGAAGGTGATTACATGTGCTGGCTTAAAAGGCCCTCCCCTTTACACTTTGTAGATGCTGGAGGCAAGAAATGATAAGAGTAAATAAAAAGGTCATGATATCAACTTGCTGTACTGAGGTAGCTGATACTAAAAAGAAATTGAAAGCAAGGTTGACCCAGATAAGCCAGAAGGAGGGTGATTTACCTTCACATAATCAATAGGCATCTCCTTACATGTCCCACAATCATTTATTCATTCACCTAATAGTTCTTATCTCTATAGTGTGGTGGCTCAGGGCAAGAGCTCCAGAGTCAGAATTCTAAGGTCTGTAACTCAGTCCTGGACTCAGTTTGCTCCAATGGGACTCAGTTTGCTCCAATGGAAAATGTGTAAATGAGATAATATATATAAAGTTAGCAACATTGCCAGCACATAGGAATTATCAATACCAGTGGCTATTGTTAAGTCAACAGTTTGCTAATAATACACAGTGGACAAGATAGCAAGATAGTTGTACAATTCACCTTCACACACCTCTGTCTTAACAAAGTACTATTCCCTCCCTTCCTTTCTTGCTTTCTTTCTTTTTTTAGATACAGTCTCACATTATTGCCCAGGCTATAGTGCCGTGGCCTCAGCCTAGCTCACAGCAACCTCAAACTCCTTGGTTCAAGTGATCCTCCCGCCTCAGCCTCCTGAGTCACTGGGACTATAGGCACCCGCCACAACACCCAGCTAATTTTTCTATTTTTGGTAGAGACAGGGTCTCATTCTTGCTCAGGTTGGTCTCAAACTCCTGAGGTGAAATGATCCTCCTGCATCCGCCTCCCAAAGTGCTAGGATTACAGGGGTGAGCCACTGCGCCTGGCCTGTTTGTTTCTTTAAATGACAATTTAGATAAGAAGGTCCTTAGATAGCTTCCCAAGTCTATGTACCACATCTGCAGGTTTCTTAAGTAAATTCCTCCTTTGTGTTTTCTTTCCTGTCTGCATCATATTCACTGATCAGTTCTAATTTTCATTATCAAAGCTTTAAAGTAACTATTCCCTGGGGTTATATGATTTAGCAATAATTACCCTGCTTCTAACTAGTTATTATTATATTTATAATATGTTATAATATGTTATAAATATAACATATTATATTTATAATATGTTATAATATATTTACATATGTTTAGAGTATCTTAGAAACACTTTGACATCTCTTTACATACTGGATTTTCACAGCCACAGTTGTGAGGTAGACAAAGCTGGTATTATCCCATTTAGGCAGGTGAAGGAGTTATGTCTGAGAGGCAATAAATAACTCCAGTGGAGTTATTTATATTATATAACTTTATTATATAATTATATTTATATTATATAACTTCGCTAGCCTATTAATGCCAGTGCTCAATGCCATTGCTATTGAATGTCATTATTATAACTATCAACATTAATCTTAGCTTTGTGCCATTAGAAGACCCAAGCGTTTTAAGCAATGCGACAAATGTATCAGAATTATGTAAGTATTGTAGGTCACATGGCCCTTCATCAGGAAATCAGATGATCACTGCAAATCATGCCAATTTGCTCCACAAAGCTTTTGATCTGAAATTGTAGGTGTTAGTGGTAATGCAACAGAGCAGGGGCTCTGATTAGAGTGTCAGGGAAGTTCAGAGCATTTGATAGACTTCACTTCTTCTACACCCTCTGTAGAGCAGGTAAATAGGTATTGCGCTTATTCTGTAAAATAGGAAACAGACATGAGAAAGCAACAGCTAAAAGTGAGTGCTAGCAAACAGGACACCAAACTTCCCAGCCTAGCTCTGCACCTCCCTCTAATGGAGAGACCTGAGCAACCCAAACACTCACCCCCTGGACTTAACTGCAATTTGTGCCCCCCACCTCCCACTGTGTAGAATGAACTCCAGAGCCCAGCAGCTTCTAGGTCCATGAGAATTGGATTGCACTACTTAGGGAGAATGTCCTAAGTGCCTTAACTCCCAACTTTTAATCCTATGCCAATGCCTTTATACTGTCAGGTTTCTTGTCAACAATGAATTTCTTCAAAGAAACAAGGAATAGAAATAGGTTTGCAGCACAAAGCCACTCAACAGACTTGTTTGGATGCAATGGCTAAATTCAAAAACCTTAACCTCCGAACCCTTCAAAGAGCATACAGAAAACTTAGAATTCATGTCTCAGTTCCTGTGCTTATGTCATCGAGGGATGTCAAATAAATCATTTAACTTAATTGGGCTTTTGTTCATCTGTTTAATGGGAGAAGTAATCCCCATCTCCATCAGTGGTGACAGCAAAGAGAGTTTCTGGGGTATTAATATTAATATGAATAGTTAATACTTACAGAAGGCTTTCTCTCTCACTATCAGCTGTTCTGTATTAGACTGGCCAAATTAACTAAAAATGAAGCATGCATAGATCTGACATATACTCTGACATAGAGTATAAATACAGTTATTCTCAATTATATCATTTAATCCCCCAAAATGTTATGGGGTAGATGTCATTGTTATTCCAACTAAATAATTGAAGAAACCGAGGTACAAAGAAGATTAGGTAGATTTACCCTAAATCCAACATTTGGCAAGTAGTGAAGCCAGGTCTGGCTCCAGAGCCTATGACCTAAGTAATAGACTCTGCTGCATTTCTTGTAATATCTAAAATAACATATGAATATAAAATCAAGGTGTTATCATTGCCATGTGTCATGAGCCTTTTATGACATGCAAATGCTTTGAAGTGGCATGGCTTGTAAAAGTAGGGGGAAAAAGAGGAATAGTCTAAGCTAATAATATGCTACATGATTTCCTAAGCCCTAATTTTTTTTATGTCTCTATATTAAATTCTTCCCAGACTTTATCTGAGTAATGCTAGGCAAAATTCCCAACCTTTGGTGAGGATCGGGGTGAAGATTTTCATCACATTAACATCCCTCTTTCCTCCAGGAGGAATGAGAATAAATAAGAATAAATAAGTAGCAATAAGAAACATGGGAACTCTCTCTAGGAGCTGTCCAAAGTCAACACTGGATGGTTTGTTTGTTTGTTTGTGAGAGTCTCACTCTGTTGCCCAAGCTAGAGGGTTATGACCTCAGCCTAGCTCACAGCAACTTCAAAGTCCTGGGTTCAAGTGATCCTCCTGCCTCAGTCTCCCATATAGCTGGGACTATTGGCACCTGCCACAACACCTGGCTAATTTTTTCCATTTTTAGTATAAATGGTGTCTCACTCTTGCTCAGGCTGATCTTGAACTCCTAAGCTTGAGGGATCTTACCGCCTTGGACTCCCAAAGTGCTAGGATTATAGGCATGAGCCACCATGACCACCCAACACTGGGTGGTTTCACTTCTTCCATCCAAGGCTTTCCTAGGCTCAGGGGAATCACTAAATCTCTTGGAACCCCAAAGGTAAAATATACATATACATATCCCCTAATAGGCTGGCTAAATTCTCAACATTAAATAAGAGTTTTGGGCTATTGGAACAGGATTCACACCTCTCACTACTCACAAAAATTAATTCATGATGGATAAAAGACTTAAATCTAAGGCAAAAAACTATAAGAATTCTAGAAGAAAATGTTGGAAAAACTCTTAGAGAGATTGGCCTTGGGAAAGATTTTTTGAAGAAGACCTCAAAAGCAATCACAGCAACAACAATAAAAGTAAACTAGTGGGACCTGATCAAATAAAAAGTTTCTTCCCAGCCAGGTTTGGTGGCTCGCAGCTATAATCTCAGCACTCTGGGAGGCCAAGGTGGGTGGATTTCCCTGAGCTCACACGTTCGAGACCAGGCTGAGCAAGAGCGAGACCCCATCACTAAAAACAGCCAGGCATTGTGACTGATGCCTGTAGTCCCAGCTACCTGGAAGGCTGAGGAAAGAGAATCATTTGAGCTCAAGTGTTAGAGATTGCTGTGAGCTATGATGTCACAGCATTTTACTAAGGGTGAAAATTGAGACTCTGTCTCAAAAAAAAAAAAAAAAAAAAAAAAACTGTCTTCCCAGTCAAGGATACAATTAATAAAGTAGACAGCCCACAGAATGGGGGAAAACATTTGCAAGCTATAAACCTGATAAAGGGCTGATAACCAGAACTTACAAAGAACACAAGCAAATCAGCAAAAAAAAAAAAAATCAAATAACTCCATTAAAAAGTAGGCAAAAGACATGAACAGAAACTTTGCAAAAGAAGATAATCTAATGGCCAATAAACTCATGAAAAAATGCTCAATGTCACTAATCATTAGGAAAATGCAAATCAAAATCACAATGAGATATTACCTAAGTCTAGTGAGAATGGCTCTTATCCAAAAGTTCTATCTTTCTTACCATAGATTAAGAAAGGAACACAGTGTTGGTGAGACTGCAAACTAGTATGACCTCTATGGGAGATTGTATAATGATACTTCAAAGAACTTAAAGTACATCCACCATTTGACCCAGTAATCCCCCTTTGGGGCATATGCCCAAAGGAGAAAAGATCATTTTATAAAAAGGAAACCTGCACTCAAATGGTTATAGCAGCACAATTCACAGTCACAAAGGCATGGAAACAACCCAAGTGCCCACCAATACATGAACAGACTAATAAATAAAATGTGGTATATGCATACTCAATACTACTCAGCCATATAAAAAAAAAAACAGTAATCTAGTATCTTTCATGACAAGCTGGGTAAAGATGGAAAACATTCTTCTAAGTGAAACATCATTAGAGAAACAGGCCGGGAGCAGTAGCTCACACCCATAATTGCAGTACACTGGTAGGCCAAGGCAGGTGGATTGCCTGAGCTTTTGGGTTCGAGACCAGCCTAAGCTAGAGCTAGACCCCCATCTCTAAAAATAGCCGGCCATTATGGCAGGTGCCTGTAGTCCCAGGTACTCAGGAGGCTGAGAGAAGAGAATCGCTTGAGCCCAAGAGTTAAAGGTTGCTGTGAGCTATGACACGATGGCACTCTCCCAAGGGCAAAAAAGTAAGACTCTGTCTAAAAAAACAAACAAAACAAAAAGAATGGAGAAACAAACACATATACTCAATACCAAATTAGAACTAATTGATCAGCACTTACATGCACACATAGAAGTAAATCTCAGGGAAACTCAAGCTGGGGGGAGTAGGAGGGACTGGGTAAATTCACCCCTAGCAGGTACAGTCCATACTATCTGTGTGAAGGGCACACTTACAACTTTGACTCTACCTGGACAAAAACAAAGTATGCAGACAAAAGATGTGTGTCCCCCAATGTTCTGAAATTTTAAAAAAATGCTGGTCACATTATAAAAACAAACTCTTAGCAAAAATTTCAGAATTTTTGTTCTTCTCTCCTGGGATTTTGATATTAATATTTTTATTTATTCTATTTAGCTGAAGGACAGCATAGATAGAGGAAAGTGTATAAAGCAATCTCATCTAAAGTATAAAGATAGATTGATAGATGGATAGGCGGATAGATAGATAGATATAGGCCTGAGTAAAAATCAAGACATAAAATATTTCCATACTCTTATAACCTTTTCTACGATCCTTCATCTTGAAGTCCATACAGATGGAATCACAGAACAAATACATCTTTCTTCTTGACTGCTTTCTGTCAATTTGGTATAACATTTATGAGTCTTAACCATGTTTTTTAATGTACCAGAGTTTGTAATTTTTTTATTGTTCCAGTAAACAAATAAACATTTGTTTATCCATTTTAAAAAAAGGGGGGATTTTGGACAACCTAACTCTAGGAAGGGTGACCCCCAGGAGAGCCCATGCCAGTTGTCTGTGACACCAAGGACTACACACACTAAAGCATGGTGTGAGGGGCTATGTTGTGCAGCCCTTTATCACTTTTCTAGTTATCTTTTTCTCTTCTTATCCACTAGGAAGGAGTCTAAATTAAAGTCATCTCAGTTTTTTAAAGAAGCAATTTTTAAAAGACCCTACGTGAGCCTAATGCCTTAGAAATCTGCCCTTCCCAAATCCAAGACGTGACTGTCCTTATACCAGAATTATGACTACTCACCAGAGGCATGTCACACAGGGTCCTCATTGCCATTTTGCTCCTGATGTTGGCTTTGTGCAGGAAGGTCTTTCTGTGCGTCTTCCTCTGTACGCCTGTGTTATAGCAATGCGAGTGCCTGTTGGTTTATAGCAATCACTGCCCCTGTTTCGACTGACCTGTATTTAAGCTGTGGTTGACAAAGAGTTACTGACGAATGCAGGGTGGTTTTTCCATTTCACTTCTTGAAGGGGAATCAAGGGGAGGTCCCAAAAAAGAGATGACAGGAAAAGGACCCCATTCTTCCTTTCCTTCTACCCCACTTCCACCCCCACTGCCCACAAATCATGGTAAAAATCTTAGTTAATTTACTACAGAGATGAACCAGGTTTCAGAGTTTTGTCGTGATCTTTTATGTTCTTTCACAATTGTCAGCAGCCTTGTCGTGGACCATATGTTTTACTTTCTAGTCATACAATATGAACCATGACTTAATATTAATTTAACACTTATTAAATGCTTTCTCTATCATAATCGGTTGTCTATTAGAATTGTTAAATAAATCATCCTTGGAGAACCTAGATCACTATCTCTAGCTCTATTTTCTGAATGGGAAAACAAAACCAGAGAAATAAATTATTTCAGTGAAAGATTCTGACATTGTATCACCAAGTAGTTTTATTGTCTCCTTAAACTATTAACCCCATAGTTAGACTCCTACTAGTGCTTTATAAATAATCAGTATTTATTATATTGAAGAAACAAATGGTTTTTTCTCTGCTCTCATACCACAACAATCAATACAATAATTTTTGTGAATAAATACGTGGGGATTTCTCCCCATCACCAAGCAAGCAAGCCATCGATTCTGCAGTGAACACAGATGGGCGTCTTCTAATCCAATTCAATTCTGCCACTATCTCCTTGGAGAGAACTTCAGACCCCAGAGGTAGAGGGCTCAGTCCCACAACACTGTCTCATTTCAGGTACCAGTCACAAGCCCGGGTCTCTGGAACTACTCACCAACTGGCTTCAAGTTGGGGTTGCTATACTCCCTGGTTAGGCTTGATTAATTTTCTTGAATGTCTCACAAACTCAGGGGAACATTTATGCCTACTAGTCCACTCTAAAGGATGTTTTAAAGGATAGAAATAGATAGCCAGATGAAGAGATATGCAGAGAAAGATCTGGAAGGGTCTTGAGTACAGGAGCTTCTGTTCCCAACGAGCTGGGGTTCACCACCCTCCCAGCATGTGGCTGAGTTCTTGTTTACCTTCCTGTGAGCCTCCACGAGTCCAGCTGTCCAGAAGCTCTCTGTGCACCACCCTCTTGGGACTTATATAGGGACTTCATTGGATGAATAAAACAAGGACCACTGTGAAGAAATATGGATCTGAGATTAATAGATGGAGCAGGAAGACCCAGCAAGCCTGTCTGTCCAGATTCTTTGCCTGTCTGAGCAGCATTCCTTCCTCCTGGATGTGGGGCAGGACCCCTTCTGAAATGGGGGTCTTATGATATATAATCAGACAAGATAGGTCAAAAAGTATTTTTATGGCCTGCTGCAAGGCAGAAGGTGAGGAGTAAATTGGGGTCTATTTTTAGTTTCTATGGTCCGCCTTGGGGAGAAAGAGGAATAGGTGAAAGGGCAGGAGAAGTTCAGAGAGAGAGATCCTATCATCTGAGGTGTACTTCTTAGACCTCACATGTCCCAATGTCATAATGAAAGACTATCACCTTTGCTGTTCCAAAGCTGCTCCAAAGCTGCTTCAGGAACCAAAGATAAAAGGTCGAATACTCTAATAAAAGACATGCTTATTGTTTTAGCCACTTAGGAATTAACAAGAGCTTTTGGAGCGAGGGACCCCGGACAAAAACATACATACATATATGTGTGTGTGTGTGTGTGTGTGTGTATCATAATAGCACATTATAACACATAGAAATGGCCATTATTTCAGATATCTCTGATTTATAATGATTTTTCAGACAATTATGAATTAGCAGAAAGAAGCCTTTTATTTTTATTTAGTTATTTAGTTATTTAGTTATTGAGACAGAGTCTTACTATGTCACCCTCGGTAGAGTGCTATGGAGTCACAGCTTACAGCAACTGCAAACTCTTGGGCTCAAGAGATTCTCTTGCCTCAGCCTCCCAAGTAGTTGGGACTACACAATGCCCACCACAATGCCCAGCTATTTTTAGAGATTGGGTCTTGCTCTTGGTCAGGCTGGTTTGGAACCTGTGAGTTTAGGCAATTCACAGAATTGGGAATACCTCTGCTTCCCAGAGTGCTAGGATTACAGATGTGAGCCACCGTGCCCAGCTGAAGTCTTTAAATGTCCTGATATGGCATTTTAAATAAAAATGTAAAAAGTTAATATGTCCCAGTTTACTTCAGCTTGACAAATATGTATAATGTCTGACAATTAAGTTCGCAAACTTGTCCTAGAAAATGTGCTACAGACCTCAGTGCTGACTATCACTATAATCACCTTCAAACTGTTCCCCTTGGAAAGCTTTACATTGATGCCAGTACTTAGTCCACCCTTCAGAGCAGTTTTTGAAGTCTTTTTTTGGAATGACCATCACAGCTGTCATTGTTATTACCCTTGATGTCCTGAATCTCATCAAAATGTCTCCTTTTGATATTTCCTTTCTCATTGGGTAAAGAAAAAAATCCATAGGGGGTCAGATCAGGTGAGTAGTGAGGGTGTTCCAATATAGTTATTTGTTAACTGGCTAAAAACTCCCTCAAGACAGTGCCATCTGAGTTAAGGCATTGTTGGGGTCCAAGAGCCATGAGTTGTTGGCCAAGATATTGTTAAGATTTTCCTGTTTTTCTTTTGATGTTTACTTGGCCTACTATGCTTCTCACAGTCAGCCAACAATTTGATTCATAAGTCAACAAATTTTTGCAATGTTTTTGTCATCTCTGCTCATTACTGGCCACCCTGACCTCTCTCTTTCAGTGACACTTTCTTTCCCCTCAGAAAATGTTTAATCCATTTGTACACTGCCATTTTCTTCATGGCATTATCCCCATAAACTCGGATTAACATGTCCCTTATCTCACTCCCACTCTTGCCAAGTTCAACAAGAAATATAATGCTTGTTCCTTGCTCTAATTCAAGCTCAAACATTCTTAAGAACACACCAAAAAACACACAATGACAATAATAAGACACACCACACACCAACACAAACACAGCTATGATTCACTAAATATACCAAGGTGATGAAACCTTACTGAGCCGTGCTGCCAACATAAAGGCATGGTGGCAAGTTCGTAAACTTAATTGTCTATCCTCATATTAAGCCACTTTGTATGTCAGGCCTTGTACTCTGAAGATACACAGACATTTCAAAAAAACAGTAGCTTGCCTTTCTTTATCTCCATGAAAATCAGGTGATAATTCACAAGGCAGGACACATGCTGGCAGGGAGCAGTTTTATTCCCTTACTGCAACATATTTAAACAACTCTCTTCCACTTTCTTTAACTGAAGAAAATTAAGAAATAGTTGTTCTTGGGTTCATTGGAAGGTCCTTCAAGACCAGTCAAAATTCTTCTGAGATCATGGGGCTTGCTTGCATCCACATAGCTCCACGCCGTGCCTGTTTCTCTCTGTGGAGCAATCAGAAGTTTGTGCTCTCTGTGCTCATATTTAGTAATCTTGTACTGGCATTTATGTTTTAGGCTGGTTCTCCAGGGACTTTACAGACTTAAGGTAATTTTAGCCCCCCTCTTGATAATCCCTACCAGCCTCCTCCAAATAAAATCTTCAAATATACAATCTAAACTAAAACAGAATATTCTTTGCAAACACAGATTCAAGTCCCCTAGCCGATCCTTCCTAACAGATGGAAGCCTGTGAGCCCACCACACAGAGAATTTTCAAGGCCTCACTGGTATAGGAACTTTTGTACACAGTGAAGTTGGGTCTATGAAATAAAGAGCCATGTTTTTGGCTTTGCTTGTCTCACTCATGCTATCAAAGCAAGATACGCCATGGGACTTCTTTTTTTTTGAGACAGAGCCTCACTCTGTCACTCTGGGTAGAGCACTGTAGAGCCATCATAGCTCACAACAACCTCAAACTCTTGGGCTCACGAGATCCCCCTGCCTTAGCTTCTTGAGTAACTGGGACTACAGGTGCCCACCACTATGCCCAGGTAATTTTTTTTTTTAGTAGAGATGGGGTCTCACTCTTGCTCAGACTAGTCTTGAACTCCTGAGCTCAAGAAATCCACCTGCTTCAGCCTCCCACAGTGTTAGGATTACAGGGGTGAGGCACCACACCCAGCCTACAATGGACCCTTAAATGTGTATTAAATTGAATGACCTGAGCCACTCACTTTCCTCGGTGGTCTCTTCTCTGTCCAGAGCCACACCTCAATGCATAGAAGGTGCCAGTTTCTCTTAAAGGAAGGAACAAATCCTTGTTTTTTTGTTTTTTTTGAGACAGAATTTCAAGCTGTTGCCCTGGGTAGAGTGCTGTAGAATCATAGCTCATGGCAACCTCCAAGTCTTGGGCTCAAGGGATCCTCTTACCTCAGTTTTTTCTTTTTTTTGTTCTTCTTCTTCTTCTTTTTTTTTTTTTTTTTTTTGAGACAGTCTCACTATATCACCTTCAGTAGAGTGCTGTGGCATCACAGCTCACAGCAACCTCAAACTCTTGGGCTTAAGCAATTCTCTTGCTTCAACCTCCCAAGTAGCTGGGACTACACGCGCCTGTCGCAATACCCGACTATTTACTGTTGCAGTTGTTGTTGTTTTAGCTGGCCTGGGCTGGGTTTGAACCCACCAGCCTCGGCGTAGATGGCTGGGGCCATAACCCCTGTGCTATGGGCCCCAAGCCAAGTAAACCACTTTGAACTGAGAGTCCCTAACTCAATAAAAGAAAATTGGCTGGACTGCAGGGGAGAACAAAATGGATCTTAATGTAGGAGGGAAGCAATATAAACCTTTCCGTTCTGTAATCAGGAACTTTTCCCCCTTGGAATAAACACATCTGTCTTATCAGGATTCCAAATTAGCAACTGGCTATCGCAAACTGAATCAACAGATCCAGATCGCTATTTCATCTGACACTCACTGAGCACTTCTTAGACTGTAAATCAGGTGCTTATCCTAGGGACACACTTATGAACATGTGATGAGCACACAGCTGACTATGGTGGGAGCCCTTCACCAACAGGCTCTGTACCACCTGTGATCCAAGCTACCACCAGCTTTGAGAGTTCCAATATAGCGTTGGAACCATCATTCAACACGCTGACAGCTAGAACACCCTATGATCGAATCCAAGAGTCCACTAAAAGAGACACCAGAAGACTCTGTAGTCTTAGAAATAAGTCACAAACAGCCTCATATGTGGTAAAATATTACAGTTTATCAAACATTCAAATCAGCGAGAATTTTTTATGCCCTACTTTATGCTTGGAGCACTATGTTTTCGAAGGCTACTATTACAGCTAATAGACTTACTATTACAATCTCTACCTTCATGAGCTTCAAATAGTTATAAGAAGAACATGCACATACATATCCATTAACCAGTAAGACAACATGAGATTTTGGGGGGTATTAATAATATAGATGTACATATTTAGTTTTACAAATCCAACTTTCAAGGGGTTTTTTCCTCATTCATAAAAGGTAAATCTAATCATTACAAGCTGTCATAACTTAGCAGTACATCTGCAGGTATAGAAATTGATGCCCAGAAGTGAGGTAATGCCATAAGAAAAGGCTTAAATCTTAGTATGCATGGCAGGAGTGGCCTGGTGGCAGGCCTTACTGGCAATAAAATTACGGGCTGGATAAGTGATGATTCATGTTCTGCCATGGCAGAATATTTGGTGAAACTATTACTGGCAGTAACTTGAGAGGCAAATCTTGTAATTAATAAACTTGTAGTTGTAGAGAAAGAGATTAGAAAACAACTCAATTGTGTGTGCTGGATAATATTGCCTGCATTTAGCCAGGTAACGCATGAAAGACAGGAACTCAGGAAAGAGTTGGCAGGCTTACAAACAAAAATAAGAGGGAATGAAGAGAGTCCAGAAGTTCAGAGCTCTGCAAGGTTAAAAAAAAAAAAAGAAAAGAAAAGAAAAGAGAAAGAAAGAAAGAAAACCAACTCTTCCTATCCCTCCAGAGTAAAAGATAAGATTGTAAAAGCCTTTGAGGAAGAAATGCACAGTAAAGCCTTTCAAGCAAATAAATTTCCTATGGACAAAAATCAGAATGAAACATCTGGTAAATCCTTTTAATTGGAAAAAAACTCAGAATATAAAATGTAAGCATATAGTTCTAGTAATCTACCATTAAATCAAGAGTGGAAGTGTTAGATGAATGAAAAAGCAAAGAAAGAAATGTTCTGAGAATTATGCCTCAATAAGAATTGCTTTAGATAAGAAGTTTGCTCAATTTTGAGAGAGCTTTCAAAATTAATCAGAAACAAATCCTAGAAACAAAAGTCCCCCAACCTCCAAGGAATAGAAACTAAGGCTCTAAGAAAGATACATTCCCCAACACCATTTCAGATGTGGCCAAAGAGAGTATAGGCGAAAATAAAGAAATTTTAAACCTCTCAGGGAGCAGAGCCAGGGATCACCCTAGTGAGCTCCTTCCAAAAAGCAAAACCAGGGTCTGGTCAAAGAACATTCCATGTTCCCTGGCTACGGGCTTCCCTACAAAGTGGGCCATGCAGGATTTCAAAGGATTTGCTCCAATCTAAACTTCTGTCCCCCCCCTTCCCCAATTCTTTCTTTTTCCAAATGGAAGTGTTTATGGCTATTTGCCCATTTCTTTCTACTCCCTCAGACCTTATATAATGTACCTTTAGAAATCCCAGACTTTAAGCTAGATAATCTAATTGGATGGGACTTTGGGGTGCTCCTCCTTGGGGAGGGAGCAAAGCTATTATGCATGTAAGGATTGCCATCCACAGAAAGGTGGATAAGGGTAGACATTGCCAGTGATCACCAAAATGCTGCTCTTCTCCACCTCCAGGAACACGGAGGCTTACACTTTTACGGCCTGCTTGCTATGCAACTTGCTTTGGCTAGTATGAAGTGTGAGTCACTTCCAGGCAGAAAAGTCTAAGACCCACATATCATTCTTCATGACCTCTCTTCTCTTGCCTCAGTGACCATGGAAATATGTGGGGAAATGACAGCATGGTGCTGTCTCCATCAGTCTGCATCTCTGAGTACAATAAGCTGAGTCTCCTTGGTGACCCACATGGAGCACGCAAGCATGATCAGGAAATAAGCCTCTGCTCTTACAAACTGCGGGATCTGCTACTGTTACTATTGCACATTCTAGTTTAAACTGATGGAGACATTAAAGGACTTTGCAGGCTTTTCAGTTCACTTTTACATTTTATCAAAGCTCTGAACTCATTAAAACAACTAGTTAAACAATGTTATCGTATACTAGGTTGAAAAACTATTCTAAAGAATTAAACTCAAAAAATGTAACTTTATTTTATATATATAACTATATAAATATAACTAATATAACTATATAACTCAAAAAATGAGACTATATAACTCATAATCTTATTCACTAAAGAGCAGCTATTAATATATAATTTATTTAAACTCCAGCCTATCACCAAATTTTTTTTTTTTTTGAGATTGAACCTCAAGCTGTCACTCTAGGTAGAGTGCTGTGGCATCACAGCTCACAGCAACCTCCAACTCCTGGGCTCAAGAGATTCTCCTGCCTCTGCCTCCCAAGTAGCTGGGACTACAGATGCCTGCCACAACACCCGGCTATTTTTTGGTTGCAGCCGTCATTGTTATTTGGTGGGCCTGGGCTGGATTTGAACCCGCTGGCTCAGGTGTATGTGTCTGGCGCCTTAGCTGCTTGAGCCACAGGTGCCGAGCCATCACCAAACGCTTTAATTAATTTCTCTGAACACTTATTTATGTAAGAGTCAGACCCTTCCAAATACAGGAACTTATTAGGCACATCTTAGGAATGTTCCCAATAACATTCTTTAGGAACATCAGGTCAGAATGGCCTCAAGTATCATGGCTTTTGTTCTAGACCTTCAAGCCTCTTGAAGCTCTTCTCTCCCTCAAGCACAAAAATTCTTCCTCTGCTTAGATTATTCAAACTAATTAAATCTATGGTTTATTTGCCTTTCTGGTCCCTAGATCAGGTAGCAGAGCCCATTCCCCTTCATAACCCTACCTCTCTGTTCTCTGTTAAAAAAGTAAATAAAACAAAATGAGGTACAGGCAGTCCCTGAGTTATAAGCGTCCAACTGATATATGACTCTCACCTGCAAACAGAAGTTATTACAGTAACAGGCAAATGTGCCTGTTCCAACTTACACACACAAATTCAACTCAAGAACCATCCCACAGAACCTATCTTGTTTATAATCCAGAGACTGCCTGTCATATCACAGCATCTGAAAACCTATGAACCCTACATAATTTTTTTTCCTTTTAATGCAAAAGATGGTTTTCCATCTTAGCATTCTTTGAGCCTATTCATTCAGTTTTTCCTGTTTTTTGAGTCTAATATTCAAATCCATTGTGCACTTCCTAGAATCTTCATAAAATCACCATCCATAGCAACTAACCCTTCTTTTAAAGTGTAATGATTATTTGTCAGATGAAAATATTGTACCAGGGTTTTCATATGCTAATATTTGTGAGTGCAGAAATTACAAGTCCTTGATACTTAGGTAAACAAAGGATAAAAAACTCAGAAGACCTCCTTGCCCTTCTGTCTCTGTAGTTCTCGCTCTCTGTCTACCTGAAAAAGAGTACAATTACTGATCTTTTGATGAAAAGTTGGGGAGAAGGGCATCAGCAGCAAAAGCTAAGACAGAAGAAAAGTAAGGAAGGGAAAGAAAAAAGACTTAAGGAAGGAGTTACTCCAGAGCACTGTGTGAAAATCCTGAGTAGAAAAGAATTTCAGTCACTGGAGAACTTTCTCCAGATGACATGAGAAACGCTTCAATTCTGAATCTCATCTGTGGACCTGTAGAGATTTTGCATTCAAGTTTTACCTTCTTGTTAACCAAAACACTATTAAACACCCACTCTATGCTGGTCACGATGTTGGGTAAGAAGAAGAAAATAAAGTGTCATCAAGAAAAGAAAGGAAGGAAGGAAGGGAGAGAGGAAGAGAGGGGAGAAAGAGAGAGAGAGAAAGAAAGAAAGAAAGAAAGAAAGAAAGAAAGAAAGAAAGAAAGAAAGAAAGAAAGAAAGAAAGAAAGAAAGAAAGAAAGAAAGATTGATTTTTGGTATTCTGGGTATATACCTAGTAGAGGAATTGTAGGATCGAATGGCAGGTCTATATTTAGGTCTCTAAGTGTTCTCTAAAAATCTTTCCAAAAGGAACATATTAGTTTGCATAACCAAATCACATTATAACAAAGATATTTGCACCAGAATGTTTATTGCAGCCCAATTCATAATTGCTAAGTCATGGAAGAAGCCCAAGTGCCCACTGATCCACGAATGGATTAATAAACTGTGGTATATGTACACCATGGAATATTATGCAGCCTTAAAGAAAGATGGAGACTTTACCTCTTTCATGTTTACATAGATGAAGCTGGAACATATTCTTCTCAGTAAAGTATCTCAAGAATGGAAGAAAAAGTATCCAATGTACTCAGCTCTACTATGAAACTAATTTATGGCTTTCATATGAAAGCTATAACCCAGTTATAACCTAAGAATAGGGGGAAGAGGGAAAGGGAAGGGCGGGGAAGGGAGAGGAAGAGGGAGGATGGGCTGAGGGAGGGTAATTGGTGGGACCACACCTACAGTGCATCTTACAAGGGTACATGGAAACTTACTAAATGTAGAATATAAATGTCTTAACACAATAACTAAGAAAATGCCAGGAAGGCTATGTCAACCAGTGTGATGAAAATATGTCAAATGGTCTATAAAACCAGTGTATGGTGCCCCATGATCACATTAATGTACACAGCTATGATTTAATAAAAAAAAGAAAGAAAGAAAGAAAAGAATAAGAAGAAAAAGAAAGAAAAGCACTGTAACTGTTTTCTTCATCTGGAGAGCTGTGAAATTTATGTCAGAGCAGATAGAACCTCTGTTTCGGAGAGAACTTACCATGGATCTCTTCAGAAATGCAAAGATAGAGCCCATTCCAGGGTAGAGAAACGGAGAAAAGTTGTTACATGCACAGATAATAGGAATTTAAGTTAACCCTGAAGAGAAGAGAAATGGGGAAGAAGAGATGATAGCCAGAAACTCCTAGTAGCTAAGACCACCGGAGAATTTGTAAGAGTTGTGAGCCTTTTATTCAAATTGTTTCCATGCCTACATTGTGCTTTAATTTTCTTCCATTATGTCCATGGCCAAGGAAAAATTCTTTATGTACAAAACAGGCTTATGTTGTCTACACATAGCAAAGTGATCTATGTGGAGAGAGGACTACAGCCTAGGGAAGGAAGGCAGCAGGTACGGGTGAAGAAAAGAGGCACTGCCCTCCAGCACCCTGCCCCCTAGGAAGATCTTGCAACTCGGTGCTGAGTCCTGGGACCCCAGCATCTAGCTTGTTAGCACCTGGGAGCTTGTTGAAAATACACCCCTCCCAAACCTACTGCACCAGGCTCTGCGTTTTCACAAGATACCCAAGTGATTCATATCACGTGGAAGCCTGGGATACACTGCAGTAGGGACATCAGGGAAAGTGCTGGGCTGCCCAGAAAATTGCAGTAGGGTTCACTGGATGCTTTGCATTTTCTGAAACTGAGGAATTGGGAGGCTATTGAGATAAGAAAACAGAAATCTGGGATCTCAGCTCTTCACGCCCTCATAGCTAAGGACCATTGCTATTCTCCTGTCTTTTGGAAGGTTCTTTAGCAAGTGCGGGGATGAAGAGAGTAAAAGGAGTAATAGGCAAGGCTACGGCACAATTCAGCTGCCTTCTCCTGGAGGAAGGCCTATCCTAGCAACCACCGGCTAGCCGCTCCCTGGGGTTCCGTGCAGACTTTCACTTACTCAGCAGCCAGCCAATTTCCTGCGCTGGGCTGGATGGAATTAGTCAACATATTGCCAGCGCGAGATGCCTGGGGAAAGCCCAGATGACTGTCTGTCGAACACTGTCGAATTTTCCTGGTGTCCTCTTACCAACATTTCTCCTCAGCTTGTTGAACCTGGAGGGTGGTGACTTTTGCTCCCTTAGGCTTCGCGCTGACGACAGTTTGGGGGTGGTGGGTTGGGATGGCAAGTCCAGGCCCAGAGAGATGACCCTTCACTCCGTTCTTGCCTCAGGATTACATACCCTATTCCTTCAGTATTGGCCCAAATCTGATGCATGACCCTAATTTACTAAAGCAAGTCACTTTCCCAAACACATAAGGCAAACTCAGCGTTGCTTCACAAAACGTTTTGAATTTCTGAGTCCTCGTGTTCTCCAGGCTAGTTTCTGTTTTCCTGAAATGACCATTTCAGTTGTGTCTGCTCATTTGGGTTCTACCTAAATTCCAAGCCTCTTCCACAACACCCATTTCCTCCCGCCCAAAACCCACTTGTGTCTTTCCTTCTTCCAAATTCTTGACTGAACTCTCATTACATTTCTTGTAGCAATTAACTAGAGACAACGTGTTTGTTGTCCACTTGATAGCTATTTATATGCGCTTTGGCTTTGTTTGTTTGTTTCTTTTTTTTTTTTTTTTAAGACAGAGTCTCACTCTGTCACCCAGGCTAGAGCACAATGGCATCATCATAACTTACTGCAACCTTAAATTTCTGGGCTCTAGCTATCCTCCTACCTCAGGTTCCAGAGTTCAGGGAACTACAGGCATAAGCCATTGCAGGTAGCTAATTTTTCTATTTTTTGTAGAGATGGGAGTCCCACTATGTTGCTCAAGCTGGTCTCACACTCCTGGCCTCAATGTTCTTCTCACCTTGGCTTTTAAAAGTGCAAGGATTGTAAGTGTGAGCCACCATCACACTTTAAAAGGCCTGGCTTTTAAAGTTTTCAAGTGTTTGTTCCTAATCTGCTCTCTGGATATTAAACTCTTTGAAAGAGATAACAGTGATTTCTTTTGTGTGTGCGTGTGTGTGTGTGTGTTCCCACCACTCTCACACCCAGCAAATTATTCTACCCATAGCTACAGTCAATATTTATTCACTTGATTTAATTTAACATTGGTATTAGTTTATTTCTTTTTCCACCTAGTTCCTTGCTACCTTCAATCTAATACTTCAGATGAGTTGTCAACATAATTATTAAAGTAGGGATACCTTGAAGAAAAGAAAACTTATAGATACATAAAGTTATTTTCAAATATCTAAAGATTTTCCTAGAGATTGGACTGTCACCAGAAGATCACACCCAGTCTTGATGAACGTCTATCCGGTAGTGATGTTCCAGAGAATCATGCACTTAGGGGGCTGTTTGGACTGGTCCACCTCAAAGGTCCCTTCCAATTTTAGAATCCTATGGAAACCAAAAAGAAGACTTTTTAAAATTTAAATATATAATCTCAATTTTTTGTTGTTGCTGTTTGAGACAGAGTCTCATTATGTCACCCTGCATAGAATGCTGTGGCATCACAGCTCACAGCAAGCTCAAACTCTTGGACTTAAGCAATTCTCTTACCTCAGCCTCCCAAGTAGTTGGGACTACAGGCACCCACCACAACACCAGCTATTTCTTTGTTGTAGTTGTCATTTTTGTTTATCAGGCCGGGCCGGTTTCGAACCTGCCAGCCTCAGTGTATGTGGCCAGCACTGTAACCACTGTGCTATGGGTGCCAAGCCATAATCTCAATTTTGGAAGTCAGGGAGTGAATATGTGGGTATGTGCATGCTCACATGCGTATGGGGAGGGTAATATATCTTCTGCTCTCTTCTTCAGATTGCTTCCTCTTTCCGTGGAAAATAATCAGGACTCCAAGTGCTAAAAATGCTCTGTGATAACTACCTGTTTCTCATGAAAATTCACATGAAGAATAAAATTAAAGAGAGCAGAGGAGACCCAAGGAGAGCATTGAAACCACCACCCTTCTAAGAAATGTGACACTTTCACTCCTGCATGGATCTGACTCAGAATGACAAATCTTGGGTTCTCCTAATGTTGGTAGAAATGCTGCAGACAGATAAGACAAAATGGGTTTCCTATCAGAGCCAGTTCTTCAACCTTGCAGAGATAAGGGCTTGAAGGATATATGAAGGAGAAGGGCAAAGGAGAAGAAAATAAAGAGAAAAGGAGGGTGGGGTACCTAGAAAGGAGAGGTAGAACCTGTGTGCCCTTCCCCTCTCTGCCCTCTGGGCTCAGGGAGCAGAGAGCAGGTGCTCGGGCTTGTCAGAGCTCATTCCACTGCTCCCTCTCTTGCTTTTGATCCTGGGGAAAATCAAAGGAAAGTGGATAGGAAAGAATGTTAAGGGAAAACACATGGTGGCCAGCACTGACTTCAGCTGGAGAGAAAGCTTTTGTAGACAGCACATGTTTCTCTCAACTACACAGGGTTTTTGAGTTGTTTTAAGCAAACAACTCAAGAGAATGCCACCACTGACTTTATTATTCTGTGACACCTCCAACACCTTACAGGGCACCCTTAAACCTGACCTCCCCTTAGACTGGTCATTAAGGCAGGCAAGACATCACCTCACCTTTGCTGTCTACCTCCCTCACGGATTTCAAGGGCTGCACAGGTCTGTAGAAATAATCTGGTCCTGATTATTGGGCTGATGGTGGAGGTTGAATGGCTTCCCTACAGAGAGCCACTGGGGAGGCCTGGCCTGTACCCAGGGCTCTGGACTCGTTCTAGTCTCCATGTTCAAATAAAGGGACTTCTCTCTTTGACTCTTCCAGGATCATTTTTCTCTGGTCTAACAAGATCAGCTCTTTAACAAAGTGCTGACAAGGAAGGAAAAGGATTATGTTAATAGCTTTACATTGCAGATAAAGCCACACAGCTCACAAAGCATTTTCATGTACATTATTTTATTTGAGTCTCATAAGAATCACATCAGGAAATTACATGGGTTAAGATACTGAGATTTAAAGAGTGTATGAAAATTGTCCAAATGCACATAGCTATAAATAGCAGAGCTGAAATTCAAACCCAGGTCTTCTGATTCCAAGTCCAGAGGAAGGAAAAATAATTTTCCTCAGGGGCAGGGGAGAGAATATCTGTAACAAAGATATCTATCAGGTGGTAGAAAGGTGAGGGGTTGCTGAGGGTCAAACCTGTAAAGTCAGGAGTATCTGCTAAGTTATATCTGGGAATGGGGTCAAATACCTGAGCAAAAATGCTCACCATCATTAGTCATCTGAAAAATTCAAATCAAAACTACAATGAAATATCATCTTGCCCCAGTTAAAATGGCTTTCATCAAAAAGACAGGCAATAACACTCATACACAATTGATGGGAATTTTTTTTTTTTTGGTTTTTGTTTTGAGACAGTTTTTGTCATCCTTAGAGTGCTGTGCTGTCATCGCTCACAGCAACCTCCAACTCCTAGGCTTAAGTGATCCTCTTGCCTCAGCCTCCTGAATAGCTGGGACTACAGGCACCGACTATGACACCCAGCTATTTTTCAGAGACAAGGTCTCACTCTTGCTCAATCTGGTCTCCAACTCCTGACCTCAAGCAATCCACCTGTCTTGACCTCCGAGAGTGCAAGGATTACAGGTGAGAGCCACTGTGCCCAGTCTGATGAGAATGTTAATTAGTCCAATCATTATGGAGAATAGCATGGAGGTTCCTTCAAAAACTAAAAATAGAGGCTCGGCACTGGTAGCACAGTGGTTACAGTGCCAGCCCCATACACCAAAGGTGGCAGGTTAGAACCCAGCCCAGGGCTGCTAAACAACAACAGCTGCAACAAAAATCAGGTGGGTGTTGTGGTGAGCACCTGTAGTCTCAGCTACTTGGGAGGCTGAGGCAAGAGGATCTCTTAAGCCCAAGAGTTTGAGGTTGCTGTGAGCTGTGATGCCACTGCCCTCTACCAAGGGCAACAAAGTGAGACTCTGTATCAAAAAATAAAAAATAATAATAGAATTACTATAGGACCCAGCAATCCCACTGCAGGGTACAGATCCAGAGGAGAGGAATTCAGTATATTGAAAAGACACCTCAACTGACATGTCTATTGCAGCACTGTTTTAGATTTGGAATCGACCTAAGTGTCCATCAATGGATGAATGGATAAAGAAACTGTGGTACATATATACAATGGAGTACTATGTAGCCACTAAAAATAATGAAATCCTGCCTTTTGCAACAACATTGATGGAATTGGAGAACATTATGTTAAGTGAAATAAACCAAGCACAGAAAGACAAATTTCACATGTTCTCATTCATATGTGGGAGCTAAATATTAAAACAATTGATGTCATGGAGACAGAGAGTAGAATGATGATTACCAGAGGCTGGGAAGGGATGATGGTTAATAGGTGCAAAAATATAGCAAACGTGAACAATATTTGATAGCACAAAAAAGTGACTGTAAGCCATAAGTTAGGGCATACTTCAAAATTACTGGAAGAATGAAAATGGAATGTTCCTAATACAAAATGTCGTCTAAGGTCACAGATAACCCAAATAGCCTGATTTGATTAATTCACACTATATGCCTGTATCAAAACATCACATGTAGCCTATAGATATATACACATTTTAAAGATATAAATTTTAAAGATATCTGGGCAACTCTGCCTATTCTCTAAAAGTGAGAAATGAAACCAGTCTCTGTTTTTTTTATTCTGAATCCTTTTCTAGCCTTTACACATTATCTTACTTATATTTATCCTTATATTAGCAAGATAAACAGAAACAAGATTAGACCAGGTAATTACAATGATAGTTATTAAGATGCTTATGCTACCAACATTTCAAAATGATAAAGTAGTGGAAAGTTGCCTTTTCTATACTTTCTGTTAATGATAGGAAGAATTTTATTTATTTTATTTTTTAGTCTCACTTTGTCTCTCCAGTAGAGTGCTATGGCATCACAGCTCACAGCAACTTCAAACTCTTGGGCTTAAGTGATTCTCTTGCTTCAGCCTCCCGAGTACCTTAGATTATAGGCACCCATCACAATGCCCAGCTGTTTTTTAGAGGCGGGGTCCCCTCTTACTTATGCTGATCTGGAACCTGTGAGCTCAGGCAATTCCACCTGCCTCAGCCTCCCAGAGTGCTAGGATTACAGGTGTGAGCCACCGCGCCCAGCTACTAGGAAGAATTCTAAAACCATCTCCGTAAATTTAAATTATAGGTACTACTGAAGAAATTGTGTTTGAAGTGTATGTATGAGACCTTAAAAAATAAACTTCAAATCTCAACTAGACTAAATGTGCAACTTTTTAAATTAAATCATAGCTGTGTACATTAATGCATTTATGGGGTACAATGTGCTGGTTTTATATATTAATACAATTTGAAATACTTACAACAAACTGGATAACATAGTCTTCACCGCACTTTCTTAATTATTAAGACATTTATACTCTACACTTAGTAGACTTGACATGTACCCTTGTAAAATGCACCATAGGTGTGGTCTGACCTATTACCCTCCCTCCTCCCATGACCCCCGTCCCCTCCCCCTCCTCTTTCCCCTTCATCTGGGGCTGTAGTTGGGT
The DNA here is from genome assembly GCA_963574355.1 of Loris lydekkerianus. Classification (NCBI taxonomy): domain Eukaryota; kingdom Metazoa; phylum Chordata; class Mammalia; order Primates; family Lorisidae; genus Loris; species Loris lydekkerianus. The sequence continues at coordinate 5,611 of CAUYPK010063914.1, read as the reverse complement.
TATAGCTATACTTCATATGGAAGTGTGGGTGATTATATATTGGTTTCATAGTAGAGTTGAGTACATTGGATACTTTTTCTTCCATTCTTGAGATACTTTACTATGTTCCAGCTCCATCCATGTAAACATAAAAGAGGTAAAGTCTTCATCTTTTTGAAGATTGCATAATATTCCTTGGTGTACATGTACTACAATTTATTAATCCATTCGTGGATCGATGGGCACCTGGACATTTAATTTAAAATAAAAAACTGATTGTGTTTTTTATTCCTGACAAGGATTCTTATAAAGGATTACTTACTATATAAAAAGTAATATAAAGTATTATCTTGGCTTTAAAACATTTCCAGAGAATTTCTCTGAGAACAGATCTCAGAGAGTATCACTCCACTAATTTTTTCTGTTTATTTGTAACTCTTTTTCCTTCCAAGTGGAGAATTTTGTTTCACTTTTCTTTTTGGTTTTAGAACATTTTCTAACAAGTCAATTTTTGTCCTTCAAGTCCTGTGATTTTCGACATTTCCATTACTTCCGTGTGACTCCCACTCCTCTTCCCCTCACCAGCAGAGACACCTGCTGTTGAGATGGGCCTCTCGAGACTCGCGGGCCCCCACAGTCTGGGAATGTGCCTTGGTTCTGCTGTGATGCACTAGCCAGTCCCCCCCTTCTCTGAAGTGATGCTGAAAACTCAGCTTCCCCTGCTCCCAGAGAAGATGTCCTCTGAAATCTGCTTTTGTCCCTGGTTTTCATATCACCAAAAAAAAAAAAAAAAAAAGATGATGATAACAGGGTGACCTCATCCTGAGTCCAGGCCCCACCCTCCCCCACCTACGTGCCAAGCCAGCCCTGAACCTGGAGGGAAGGAGAGACAAGCAGAGCCAGCCACCAGCCAGGGCAGCCACCTGCTGCCCTGCGCCACACACTGACCCTGGGACTGTCAGCTGGGAAGGCAAAGAGGCCTGGACCTTCAGAAGCACCCACGCCACCCCACGTAGGGAGCGCTGAACTCTGAGGTCCTGCTGCCCCAGGGCTGAGTTCCACCCAGTTTTGGGTGCACAGCCTGCAGCTGGCCTGAGCGCGTCAACCCAGAGGTGCTGGGGGCCAAGTTCCATTTAAATTTAGTATTTTTAAAACTGAAAAAAAAAAAAAAAGAAACAAGCCAAAACTGCCAGACCCAGATGGCTTCACTAGATAATTCTACCAATTATTTAAAGAAGAATTAGCATCAATTCCACATAATCTCCTCCAGAAAATATCAGAGAACAGAACACTTTCCAATTCATTTTATAACACTGTTGCCCTGATTTAAAAAGATAAAGATAGCACCCAAAACTACACATAATAATCTGTCATTAACCTAAACACAAAAATTGTTATCAAAATATTAGTGTAACAAATGCAACAGTACGTAGAAAATATTACACCCCACAGTTGAATGGGGTTCATTCCAGGCGTGCAAGGCTGACTCCACATTTGGAACCCATCACTGTAACCCACCACATCAAGTCAAAAGAGAAAAATCCTGTGATCAGGCCTGGCGTGGCGGCTCACGCCTGTAGTCCCAGCGCTGTGGGAGGCCGAGGCGGGTGGATTGACTGAGCTCCAAGGTTCGAGACCAGCATGAGCAGCAGTGAGCCAGAGTAAGACCCCGTCTCTACTAACATCAAAAGCAGCCAGACGTTGTGGTGGCGTCTGTAATCCCAGCTACTGGGGAGGCAACGGGAAAGAGCATCACCAGAGGAAGAACATTTAAAAAAAGAAGAAGAAAACAACAACAACAAAAAAGTACTTCAAAACGAAGAATAAACAAGTAAGCTGAAATTAAAAAAAAAAAATAAAAAAATTTTAAAAAATCCTGTGATCACATCAACTGATGCAAAAAAAATGTGAAAAATGGAACACTTATTCATGATAAAAAAAAAAATCACTCAGCAAGTTAGAGGTAATGGGGAATTTACTCAAAGAACATGAGTAAAAATAAATCTAGATCTAATGTCATCGTCAATGTCACACCCAGATCTGAGTGTGTCCTTCTTGAGATCAGGAACAAAGCATTTCTATTCCACAGAGCAGAAGGTTCCAGACAAGGCAAAGGGGTGGGGCGCAGGGCAAAGACAAAAACAAATTTTTAAAATGCAGATTAGAAAGGAAGAAATAAAACTATCTTTAACTGCAGATGCCATAGTTGTCTATATAGAAAATATCTAGGAATCTACTAAAAACAAACTAACTAAAAAACTCTTACAACTAATTAGTGAGTTTAGCATGACCACAGGATACAACATAAACATATAAAAATTAATTGTATTTCTAAATACAAGCAATAAACACTGAAATTAGAAACATAATGCCATTGACAATTGTTCCCAAAATGAAATCCTTAGGTGTAAATCTATCAAAGCAGGTACAATACTGTCTACTGAAAACTACAAAATACTTAGGAAAGAATTCAGTGTAGGTCTAAATAAGCAGAGAGACACACCACGCTCAGGGATCAAAAGACTTGACAAATTAATAAACAAGTGTAACACAATTCCCATTTAAATTACAGCGAGATTTTTGTATACAGTATATACTTGAGTATAAGCCGAGTTTTTGTACCGAAAAACCCCAACTCAGCTTATACTCGGGACATACAGGTTATTTGATTGGGTGCACTTAGCTTAACATGTAATCAAGCTAAATCACAAAGGTTAAAATCCTTCAAGACTGGATTTCTCCTCCTCCTCATCTGTATATCCAAACAGAGCTTCAGCTGTATCTGATGTGAGGGTATCAGCATTTAACCTACTGATTCCTCAATTATTGTAATTGTTTTGGGTATATATTTTTATTTTTGAAATTTACCAGTGGCTGCTACATTTTCCACCTCAGCTTATACTCAAGTCACTAAGTTTTCCCAGTTTTTAGAGTAAAATTAGGGGGGTCGGCTTATACTCGAGTATATATGGTAGTTTCACTTCTGGCTCTGAAATTTTCTTGAACTGTAGGCACTCATCAACTTCCCTGAGCCTCATTTTCCCTATCTATTAAATGGATATGCTGATCGTAGTTCTCTTGCTGACCTTAAAGGACTATGTGGGAATCCAAGGAGAGCCTTCATTTACCCACTCCTTACCAGATAACACCCTTTGGATTTAAGATAAGCTGAAACACATGGCCATTTATAAGATTTGTGTAAGTGAAAGGAATTTCTATCATTGTAGTTATTCTATTTGCAAAAATTAAAGTTGGGTCTACAAAGGTCTACAAGTATGGAGAGTACACTTAGTGATGGCATCAGAATCTTTGCCATGGATTTTCTGAAATGAAATTGCCTTTTCTTTTATTATAGCAGCATCTGCTGTTTCCTTGTCCTCAGTCTCAACTGCTCAACTCCTTTCTATGCATCGCAGACAAATTTAAACACCATTTGTTTCTGTTGAAAATTCTCTCATGGCTTTATGTTTTTCTGAGACATCTGCATTTATAGGATTGTTTTTATTTCAGAATATTATGGGGGTACAATCATGTTGGTTAGTTCATGCTTTTAGAGTCTCTTTCTAGACTTTTTAAAACCCAACCCCTGCCAGTCTCCCCAGGCTCATGTCTTGACGTATCTCTTCCCACCTCAATGATGCTGTCATGTTCCTAACAGACACAAACCCCAAATCCAGACTGCAGTCTCTCTGAGATACTTGAAGCCTAGAAGAGGTCCCAGCACCTTAAACCTTTGCATGTGTCTGGCTGGAACATCTTTGTTCCTGTGACTTCTCACTTAGGTTCAACTACAACCTGTCTTTCAGATTTCACTTGAGAGTCTCTTCCCTTCTTCTGGGAAAACTTACATGACACTTCTTTGTTTTTCTTTTTCCTTCCTAACCCATATCAAACCTGATATCTAATAACTGTTTGTAGGCTGGCACTGTGGCTCATGCCTGTAATCCTGGCACTCTGGAAGGCCAAGATAGGAGGATTGCTTGAGTGCAGGAGTTTGAGACCAGCCTGGGCCACATCTAGACTCCACCTCTATTAAAAATAGAAAAACTAGCCAGGTGTCATGGTGGGTGCCTATAGTCTCTGTGACTTGCAAGGCTGAGGCAGGAAGATCACATGAGACCAAGAGTCTGAGGTTGCTGTGAGTTATGATGATGCCACAACATTCTATCCAGGGTAGCAGAGTCTCAAAAACAAAACAAAACAAAACATGTTTGTAGTTACTATTGTGTGTTTCATTTGCTGGTGGTTACTGGATTTTTGAACTCTTTGAAGACAGGGACTGTGTCTCACTTATTTTCCCTTTCCTTTACTTCCTTTCTTCCATTGGTAGTACACGGCTTCTGACTTTGGGCTTGGCACTGTGTTCTTAAGCTGCTCATATCGTCAGTCCTAATATGGTGCCTGCTATGAAGCAAGCAAGGCACCAATACAAGTGAAGTGATGAGTCATCCAATGAATCAAATATTCAGTTCCAATGACTCAAGCCCTCTTTATCATTTAAAGACATTTGGAGGCTCAGGAAGACCAACAACTTTGCAAACCTTTACTTTTTACTGTATTCTTATTCTTTTTTTACTTTTACCTTCTGACAGACATCTTATTGGAAACAGACTAACACATTTTTGTAGGAAATACAAAATTCACCAATCCAATTGGTGAATCACCCAGGCTGTTGATTTAGCTTGCTATTTGGCTTTTTAAATTTTCTTATTAGTTTGCTTTCCTGGGTGGTGGAAAATTATGGGCATCAGGTCCAAGGTTCCTGGGAAGGACACTGACTTTTTTTTTTTAATTAAATCATAACTGTGTACATTAATGCATTTATGGGGTACAATGTGCTGATTTTATACACAATTTGGAATGCTTACATCAAACTGGTTAACATAGACTTCACCTCACTTAATTATTGTGTTAAGACATTTATACTCTACTCTTAACAGATTTGACATGTACCCTTGCAATATACACCCTAGGTGAGGTCCTACCAATTATCCTCCCTCCACCCACCTTCTCCACTCCTTTCCCCCTTTTCTTCCCTCTTTCATCTGGACTATAGTTGTGTTTCATCTTCCATATGAAAGTGTGGGTGACAATATATTGGTTTCATAGTAGTACTGGGTACATTTGATACTTTTTCTTCCATTCTTGAGATACTTTACTAAGAAGAATATGTTCCAGCTCCATCCATGTAAACATAAAAGAGGTAAAGTCTCCTTTTTTAAGGCTACATAATATTTCATGATATACATATGTCACAATTTGTTAATCCATTCATGGGTCAATTGGCACTTGGGCTGCTTTCATGACTTAAAAATTGTGAATTGTGCTGCAATGAACATTCTAGTATAAATATCATTGTTATAAAGTGATCTTTGGTCTTCTGGGTATATACCTAGTAGAGGAATTGCAGGATCGAACAGCAGTTCTATTTTAGTTCCTTAAGGGTTCTCCAAACTTTTTACTTTCTTTCTTTTTTTCTTTTTCTTTTTCTTTTTTTTTATTGTTAAATCATAGCTGTGTACATTAGTGCAATCAAGGGGTACAATGTGCTGGTTTCATATACAATCTGAAATATTCTCATCAAACTGTTCAACGTAGCCTTCATGGCATTTTCTTAGTTATTGTATGTAGA
>CAUYPK010063913.1:0-23705 GCA_963574355.1 Loris lydekkerianus | reverse complement strand
GATTGTTGGTTTTCTTCAAATTATCCCAGAGCTCTCTGAGAGAGTGATCTGTTTTTGCCCTCCATTTTACTTCCTCTTTGAGAGTTTGGGAGCATTCGAAAACTTTGTCTTCAATGTCGGAAATCCTTTCTTCTGCTTGCTCCATTCTGTTACTGAGGGATTCTACTGTGTTTCTCAGATCTTTGAGGGATGCAACTTCTTGTCTCAATGTGTCAAAACCCTTGGTCATTTGGTCTTTGAAATTGTTGAATTCTTAAGTTATCTTTTGGGTTACTGCTTGGAGTTCTAATTTGATCTTATTTGCTATCCAGATTCTGAATTTGATTTCTGACATCTCAGCTATTTGTTTGTGCATGGGATCTTGTGCTGTGTCTGCCCCATTGATCCTTGGGGCAGTTGATATACTCTGATTATTCATATTGCCAGAGTTTTTTTGTTGATTTCACCTCATGATTGTTTTTCACTCTTGCTTCTGGCCATCCTCAGAGTTGGGGAAGTGTCTCTCCAAGATTAGACCCCAGATGGATCACTCTATTGTTGCTTGATCTTTGCAGGGAGTGACCCTGTGTAGTTCCTCTGGGGCTGCTCCAGCTATGGAGTTCTGGTTGTGGAGGCAGCTCCAGCATGTGACACACCCAGATCCAGCAACAGGGCGGGGGGTGGTGCCCACGGTTCTGGGAGTGCCTGATGACCAGTGACTTTGGCACAGAGAGCCCAAGGCTCCAGCAGTCTCTGGGCAGGAGAAGGGCTCTGTGCAGAGGCAGGGAGGGCTCCAGATGGCACCAGCTACCAGTATCCCTGTCCAGATGAGTGGGCCAGTGTAGAGTCTGGGAGGACACCAGAGGGAGAACATAGGGTTACGTGGCTTCTGGAGTTCCTGGTCAAGGCATGTGGAGGTCCAGTTGATGCGGGGTCGTGGTGCAGCTCTTATGGAGTTCCAGGCAGTACCAAGCCCAGGAGTTTGAGGTTGCTATGAGCTGTGACGCCATGGCACTCTACCCAGGGCAACAGCCCGAGGCTCCAGCATGCCAAAACCTTCTCACTCTGCCCTTAAGGGTTAAGGCTGTAAGGCAGCTCAGTCCCTGCCTTTAGGCTGCTCAGTCACTTAGGTTACTAGGTCCTGTCCGATCCTTGCTCTGGGACCCTGAGGGTGGAGCTTGCCAGGGCAGTTCTCTCAATGGCTCCCTGTAGCCCAGCTCAGCGGCTCTGTCTGGGGTCCTAGACAATGCCCAAAGTTCTCTGCACTCCTGCTCAAGCGCTCCCTGAGGCAGTTTAACTGAGTGCCAAGTCCAAAAACAACAAACAGTTCACAGGTAAGGCCTTTCTGGTTTGCAATCTCACTGGTGCTTGTACTTACGGTTGCCAGCGGGATTAGGTTAATCTAACACACGCAACCACTTGCCAGTTTTTTGCTGTTTTTGTCCTCCTCTTGGGGTCTAGAAGTCCATTGCTGACTCCCTGTATCCTCAAAGTGATGATTATAGGCAGATCCCACCAGCCAGAGATGCCTGGAGTCTTATCTCCCCAGACTCACTGTGCCCAGTTATAAGGAAGCTGTTACTCGGCCGCCATCTTTAATCTCTCCTATTACCATTTACTTTTTGAAAACAAAAGCAAGACAAACAAATACAACAAAATAGCATAATCCTTTTTAAAATAAATGCCATAAGTAAAGAGTTCTCCCTTTTTTTTATAACGTTTTTCCAATGGATATTTTTATTAGTATGTATTAAAGTTATTAATAAACCTTCAAGAGTGTTTAAAATGAATGTATTGAGGCTTTCTTAAATGGCCTTGATTGGGAAAACAATACCTTATTATCATTATGGTATCAGAAAAGAAGTAATGTTTCTATGGTCTGTGAAGCTAGTGTATGATGCCCCATGATCATATCAATGTACGCAGCTACGATTTAATAAAAAAAAAAAAAAAAAGAAAAAGAAAAAGAAAAAAAGAAGTAATGTTTCTCTGGAAGAAGAGTAATTACTCCAGATATCAACAGTATCTGTATGTAAAGATATCTGGTGTCTTAAAACATCCCCACAGTGTATTTCTTCCTAATTAACATGTTCAATCCATGTAACAATAAAAACGAGGAAAAATAAACAACAGAACTCGAGATCTGTTGAAAATGGTTGACAATGCATAAATTAAAATATATCAAAAAAATATTCATTTGCTTATTTTTTAAATGCAAGAAATTCTTTAGCCAATCCACTTAAGTGAATGCAGTGTACCCACAGAAGCCATTCCTAAGATGAACCTTATGTGTTTTCAGCCTTTCCTGGGTCAGATTAAATGGGCTCATCATCCTAGAGCAACATTATCCTTAGAAGTGGGTCTTTGGGGGGACTTGTAAATTGACCGTGGATTCCTGAATCCAAAGCAGCATTCATGGGATTAGCCTCAAACAAACTGGTTTTAACATTGGGTATTGGTCTAAGCATCACCAGGGAATTTTCAGCCACTCAGACTTTGAAATAATCATGTAATAGTTTAAACTCAGAAAGACTTTTTTTCTATCCTGTCTCTTTTCTAGCTTTTATCATGTTGCTTTTCTATTCTAAATTGAAAAGGTGTATAGGGCAACAAGAAACCATAGGAACTATCTTTTTTCTTTTTTCCTCCCTCACATTCTTCCCACCTATTCTACTAATAGCTGCCTTTCAAATGGATGTATACAAAAGGGGTTGCCTTGAACTTTAATGACTTCAGAAATCTTCACCTTCAAAACTGGAATTAACTTCATGAAGTACTACTCTTATTGGTTTAGAAGGGAGTGAAAAAGAGTATCTCTGCTGGTAACAAAAGTTAAATTTACTACAACAGAGAAGTAGAGACGCCCTGTGTTCTTGAAAATTATAAGTGTTGCATAAAAACGAGACCTCCTTTTCTGAGAGAATATTTCCTCTTGTTTCATTATTCAGATATTTCAGTTGTTCAGATCTCATGGTGCACTGAGGGCAACCAAATATTGTTCATAATCCTCTTGTTCCAGGAAAAATCAGCTAACCACTTTTGAAAATCAAGGACTTGTATGAATATTAACATGACTGTTTCTATAACACTCGTATTGGAGTTCTCCAGGGAAACATCAGGAATTGGCTTACACAGTTAGGGAAGCCAACAAGTCCCAACATCTGCAGCTGGCAAACTGGAGACCCTATGACCATTGGATGTGTAGTTTCCTTTGGAGTCTGAAGGCCTGAGAACTAGGAGAGCTCATTTGTAATCTGGAAGCCAGTAGGCACAAGGCCCAAGAAGAGCAGATGGCTGGAAAAGACCAATGTTGCAATTAAAATCAGCCAGGTTGGAGGAATTTCTCTTCCTCAGCCTTTTTGTTCCGTTCAAGTCTTCGTTTGATGGGATCAAGCCCACACACATTCCACAGGGCCATCTGCTTTACTTAGCCCACTGATTCAAATGTCAATCTCATCCAGAAACATTGTCAGAGACACACGCAGAATGATGTTTGAGCAAATGTCTGGGCATCCTGAGCCCAGTCAAGTAGACACCTAAAAGTTAGCCAGCATGTCACTCATGATGAGTTTTTATAATAAATAATTTGAAGGGACTGCTGCAAAAACCACAAAGTCTTTGCGTTGGTGATAAAAACTTTGTTACCTATTTGGAAATGTTCATATACTGTCATTTGCTTATCTATTCATTTCTTTCCTAGGACCTTAAACGAAAATGATTTATAAATACAACTTTTAAAGTTTTAGAAATTTTAGCAGAATTTGTAAATAGAAGTGTCACTCACTCTTTAAGCTAATGATATAAAATGTACAGAAAATAGTACAAATTGGTTAATATGATTTTTACAATAGGCCTATCAGGGTACTTTCATAGTTTTAGTCATTTCTCAAATGCAGAACTGAAGTTGAGATCAGCCAGTTCACAAGGTTCCATGCAGAGGTGACAAGTGCCTGAGCAAAGATTTAACTGCAAGGCTCGTTTCATGAGGGTGGAAACTGTGTAGTTGGTTTCACAGGGCCCCATTCTCAGAAGGGTCTTGGCTTGGTTTAATATTTTGCCGTAGTCTGCTGGAAATTCATATTCATTTCTTTTTAGACAAAGGATCCTGAATTTTCATTTTGCTCTGGTCCCTGCAGATTACGTAGCCAGTCACATCTCTCTAGCTTTAAAGCGTTTTCTCCATCACACCTCTTCTCAACAATGAATTCCCCCTTGGCAAAACAATCCATGAGGAATAGTTACTGGTAACCTAATAACAACTTTGCTTTCCTGTCCCACTTAGGTACATTTGATATCTGAATTGTTTGCTGGATTGAAACTTTCATTTGACAAATACCTGAAAGGCCAGCTTTTAGCTTTCTGGCTGGTTAAGTGCCAGAGAGCTGGAAACAAAATTATTTCATGTAGAAAAACCTTTTGTTTTTCATTTCTTCTAAACATACTCAATTTGTTTTTCATTTCTATATGTAGAGGCATTTTCCTTCTCGTCTACCATGTTCTAATATATTTCATTTTATCTGGACTTATCTAAAATGCATTGGTTTCCTAAAAGTGACTGCTACTACTGATATATTTTATTATTAATAATAAACATTTATTTAGTGTTAGGAATGAAGTCTGAAGCCATTTTCTATTAAATAAAATTTTTTACAATCTAAATTGAGAATGTCAGCTTTGAAGTTAGGAGGTCAACCGACATGCCAATAGTCTGGTTTTCTCTCTCTCTCTCTTTTTTTTTTTCTTAAAGCATTTAATATGTAATTTTCCAATTGAAGAATTGAAGAAATGGCATGGTGTATTTTGAATTTCCCTTTCATCAAACTCTAAATTTTTGTTTCAAGCCATACGTATAAGATAGTAACCATCAGATAGTGTTTTGAATTGGGACAGTTCCTTTTCGTTAATAATATGTATTGGACATCTTCCCTCTTTTATTTTAAAAATTTCCTCTCTAATCATCACATAGTGTCCCAGTTTGAGGGAATATGTAAAACCATTTGATCGAACCCCCTTGTTTCCCAAAAGACGAAAATGAGTCCGAGAGGCATATGGAACTCTGTCAAGTTCGCACATTCAAATAGTGATGGAGCAAAGATCAGCACACAAATGCCTGAATCTAAGTCCAGTACTCTTTTCAGATACCGTACAAATCTCTTTTGATGCCGAAAATCACTAAGATTTCTTTTTTAATTTTCTGTCCATGATAAATATTTGCACAGTCTTGTGCCTCAAGTTAAAGTTTAGCTTACCCAAGGCCCTATGAATATGAAAATCACAAATCTGGAGGGAAATGTTAGCTTTTCAGTAAAAGGGCAACAGTGTTTTTGAAATATTCCATGTATGTCAGGGAAAAAAAAAAATAAAACAAACAAACGAAAACCCCTTTCTGCCTTTCCAATTCAATTCTCCTAACAACAACAATGCCTCTGCATTATTTTGGTAATTTTACAACCCTGCAACCTATTTTATAAACACAAATTGCCTAGTAAAAAGTGTCAGTAAACTCATGTCAAATTAAGTACCCTGTGAAAATAACATGGTTGAATCTGGTACTATAATAAGGGATACTAGAGAGGTGACTCTGTTGAAAGAAACTTTTTCTCACCACAGTGCTAGTTTTTTCATTGCTGGGGAGAAAAACTGAAATATATTTATAGTAAAGTCAAATTGTGAATAGTGTGCTGCTTTTCTATCCACCCAGGTTATGCTCCAGGGATCTGATATAATTGGATTTACCAGGCTACATAACATGAGATAGCCAATTACAAGATTTTGCTAGGATAAGGTGGCCCTGATATGGTTTGGAAGCAAGCATTCTGATTAAATATTTCTTAAGAACTAGTGCAGAATCTTTTAAAAAGATACCCTGTTGTTCCTTTCTCTTCATGACTAATTTGCCCAACATTGACACGTTCATTGCCATGATGCCAGGGACCTTTTAATCTTATGCAAAGACATTACTCTTTGAGAAATAACATTTTTGTTTCTTATCCTGATTCCTATGCCCCCATCCTCAAAGAATAAAAGCAGTCAGTCATAATCCCACAGATCAGGAACCTGGAAATAAGAGTCGAACACTGATCATTTTTTTACACACCTCACAATACTAAATCATTTATCTTAACTCAATTTTGTCTGTTGATCACACCTAACATTCCCATATGTGTATAGTTTCCTCAGTGTTGCCAGTCAGCCACTAGGGGGCATCCCGGGGCAGGCAGACAGCTCTAGGTTTGAACTCTCTTCTACCTGCTGGAGGTCCCACCATGTCCTTGGCCAAATTAATTAACTTCTCTGATTCTCAGTAACTTATTTGAATTTAGATAATAATACTAAATTATCTCATGAGTTAGTTCCTAAATACGTGGAGATAATAATACTAGATCTTATAAGTTATTTCCCCATATACAGATGGATTATTGGGTGTTAAATAAAATGATAAGGAAATAAGAAAATTCTAAAATTAAAACTTGGCACTTTAATGTCCTTTTTTCTAGTCACACAATCTGACAGCCATATTCTAGCTTAGATAGACAGAGGAAGGACTTATAACAGTTTGCTTTGACTCTGTCAAATGTTTGGAATTCCCTCATGCAGAAAAGTATATCCATGAACCCAGATGAATTTCAGTCCATTCCCCATACTCAAAATCTGGCAAAACATCATCTATCTCTAATTCCTTGATTTTAGCCAGGGCCAAATGTGTTTGGTAAGCAGGAATGTTTGTGGTCAAGCCATTCAGTTGAATAAGCTGAATTAAAATGTTTCAAAACTCTATGCATGCTTCAGTTGTTAGTACAAGTTGTTGGCTCAAGGTAGAATCGTGCTGAGCACATTCTAAATGCAAAACTCCGTCAGAATCTCAACAAACCACATACCATGGCTTTATACATGAATGACTCGTTAGAATCACTCAGTGTGGCTCTTGGCAGTGAACATTATGGACCTTACCTTGGCCTCTACTTCAGAGACTGGCTCACATTTCTGAAAACTGCAAGCTCCCTGAATACATTGCTATACACATTCAAGATATACACATATGAATAGTACTTTGAAACTCGTTTCAAGGTGACAGCAGGCATGTTCGGATATAATTCAGCTTTCAGATTATAAAAGCATCATCAATGATGCATTATCTTTATGAGAGAGAACTAGTATTGATTTCCTGCGATACCTTTGAAGATTATGTGAGTTCATGTTTACATGTAACTGTCATTGCATCTGTACATAATACTTATTCAAGCAACAGCTCCCTTTTTACTTCATTATTACATTAGTTATGTTAGTATACCTATAGCCCTCGTGGAAATTCAGTTTCTTGAGGGCTTATTCCTTGTAAACAATAGAATAGACCAACTGAAGGGTAGGGGAACTCACATTTATTCAGAAGTTGGTGTTTTCTAGGCATTGGTTGTCAACGAAGGGCTATTTTGCCCCATAGGGAACACTTAACAACTTTGTTCATTGTCACTACTGATAACTGACATTTGCTGTATAGAAGCCAGAGATACCCCTAAACATTCTACAATGCACAAAAGCCCCCCCCCCCAAAAAAAAAAATTCTGTCTCTAGTCCTGCGATTGTGAAGCACTGTATAAAGGTAACTGGTTTTGATTGAGTCCTCATGAACACCATTCGAGGTGGATTCTGGTCTTAACACCATTTTACAGAAGCAGAAATTATAGTATTGAGAGCGTGCAAGGTTGTTGAGGATCCTAGGACTTATTTGGGAACACAAATTTGGCTTAATCTAGAACCCAGGCCCTTTATCCTCACCTTCTAAGGGCAAAGTCAGGATGACAAGTCTTTTTCCTCCTACCATGCACCGCTGCCTTCTTAATTAATTATTAGTTTGAATGACTATAAAACTTGCTCTATAGAGAATGAATTTTTAATTTTTCTTAAAGCAAACAAAAGAATTTGTATATTTTGTACCTTTATATCTAGGGTCCCATTAAAATAATCTTCATTAGATACGTGTTAGTGGCAGGGTTTGCTAATCTGCTGCTGTTGGAGTTCTGATGGGATCTTTCGTTACGTTTCTCTCTGTTTTTAAGTTCCTGCTTGCCCGAGTGCTGTGCAGAGGTAATGTGTTGTTAAAGGGAGACTTCCAGTTCTGTCATCTTGGGAGACTATATTCACATTCTGGTTTTGGCTTTTGAGGCTTACCCACATTATCACTGAAGTACATTATCATTTTTTATCTGGTATTAGGGAGGATTTTATCATCTTCTGAGTTAGGTGGCATGCTCTAGGCAGAAAAAGGATTAGGAGTCATCAGAGTTAACAGAAAAGACTTTATTCCACTATTATTTCCTGCCAGTCAAAAAGAAATAAGGGATAATAGACACTCATCAATTGCTATTTGCAAAACTGTTTACTCTCTCTGAACATTTTTGTCTCTTCTGACTGTTTTTTTTTTTTCTTTTTTTTTTTTTTTGGCCATAGTGGATTATTTCTTTTATATGGGGTGGTGTTTTCAACAACCACTACCGAATGTTCTGAATCACTGCAAACTCTATCTGGATAGAAATAAATGCTCTCATGTTCTCTGATGGATATTTTCCTTTGTCCACGAAAGTTATGACCGGTTTTGATCTTTTCCCAAAGCCACTGTATGAACCACTGATAAATATTTGAACAAAATGGAAGAAATATCATAAATAAGCAAAAATCCAACAGAAATGAAAAAAGCACCTAAGTCTGACCTATCACTTAAATAAATTCTTGGGGGTCTAAAACCAATAGAGCTTTCTTTTTCTTTTTTATTTATTTATTTTATTTTATTTTTGTTGTTGTTAAATCATAGCTGTGTACATTAGTGCAATTGCCTGTACCCATTCTAACATGCACCATAGATGTGGCCCCACTCATTACCCACATGTTGAATTTTTATCTGAATGAAAAGATAAGATGACTGTAAAAAGGTGACATTTTAATACATTTATTAAGAAGCAAAAAAGACAAAGCTCAATGCCTCATTGCTATCAACATGAAGATTATTGATGCAACGTGAAAAGATGAAATTAGGAGCAGGGTATGGCAGGTGACATTGGATTGTGCCTCACAGTCACAATGAGCTTCATATTTTGATTTCTGTCCTACTCTAAATGAGGGAGGGCCTGCTGTCATGAAATAATAAACTAGCAGAACTAAAGGAAGAAGACATTCACTATTGTCATAGAACTTTTGCTTCTACAGTGCTCTGGGAATTACAATTTTATCTTAGAATGATCTTGAGAGTAACATAAATATACTGTATTATATCACAATAGGTATGAGTAAAAGCATTGTATTTTAAATATTCGTTAGAAGCAAACATTTTTGAAATCCTATCCAGTTATTTCTTTGTAAATTAATATGTGAAGAACTTGAACTATAGGAGTGGCCTTGGCTTCTCTTGACCTCTGAAGGTCCCAGGAGAGGACATCCATCTGGACCTACTTAGAGAAAAATCACAAAGATGGAGAGCAGGTATCCTGATTATTTATTACTTCATAAAAAACCACCCTAAGGGTGGCTCCTGTGGCTCAAGGAGTAGGGCACCAACCCCATATACCGAGGGTGGTGGGTTCAAACCCAGCCCTGGCCAAAAAACCTGCAAAAAAACAAACAAACAAAAAAATAAAAATCACCCTAAAACTTAGGGGCTTCAAACAAAAATCATTTTATTATCTTTCACAGTCTTGTGTGTTGGCTGGAACCCCTGGGTCGGGTGGATGATCTAAAGAGGCTGTCGTGTAGGGAGTCAGCATTCCAAGTGGGCCACCGTGTGAGTCGCTCTGGGCTTTGCCTGTTAGCTGGGAGCTCAGCTGGTGTGACTGGCTGGAGCACGTATGCATGGCCTGAATGAGAGAAATCAGAAGATACCTATCCTCTTACAGGCAAGGTCTGGTATTAGTACAGCATCACTTAACAGCCTGGATTTAAGAAGAGGGGAAATAAACTCCCACTAGACAGAGAGACAAAGAATTTGCAGCTATTTTTTAATCCACACTGTAGAAAGGGAAGTGCTGCAGGGTCCTGAGATTGTACAATGTGGGCCTCAAGTTCTTTTGCAATATCACTTTAGTATCTCTCGCACTTTTCTTTCTACACATTACAAATGTTCAATAGACTCATTGCTCATGCTGTACATTCATCTATTTATTTAATACTAACAAGGATACCGCGAGGTAGATGATGAAAGTGAAGCATAGAGACACAAAGCAAATTGCCAAGTGAAACAGCGGGTGGTATTCATCAAAAGCTCAACCCCAGAAGGACTTGTTCCAGGATCCTTTTCTTAACCATTATTCGAGCGCCTCTCCCAGATAGTGATTCTCAAGATACTTTTGATTTACATCAATTTTTTTTTTTTTTTCAAATACTTGCATATCTTTTTAGGGTACTTGTGATGTTTTGATACAGGCATACAATGTGAATTAATGACATCAGGGTAACTGGGGTATCCATCACTTCATTTATCATTTCTTTGTGTTAGAAACATTTCAATTTCACACTTTATACCGTTGTAGTTGTTGATTATAGTCACTTTGTTGTGCTATCAAATATTGTTCATTCTATCTAGCTATCTAACAATATTTTTGCATCCATTAGCCATCTCCGCTTTATTTTTCCTCACTGCTACTCTTCCCAGCCTCTGGTAGCCATCATTCTACTCTAGGTCTTCATGAGGTCAATTGTTTTAATATTTATCTCCCACAGATGAGTGAGAACAGGGAGATGTGTCTTTCTGGGCAGGGTTTATTTCCCTTAACATAATGTCCTATGTTTCCATCCATGTCATTGCAAATGGCAAGATTTTATTCTTTTGTGGCCATATAATATTCCATTATATATATGAACCACAATTTCCTTATCCATTCATCTGCTGTTGGACGCTTACATTGCCTCCAAATCTTAGATTAGTATGAACAGTGCCAAGTAAACATGGCAGAGCGGATATCTTTTCACTATACTGAATTCCTCTCCTTTGGATATATACTAAGCAGTGGGATTGCTGGGTCATATAGAAGTTTGATTTTTAATTTGTTGAGGAAGCTCCATGCTGTTCTTCATAGAGGTTGTACTAATTTACATTCCCATCAACAATGTACAAGAGTTCTCCTTTTTTCCTACATCCTTACCGATATTCATCATTTCCTGTCATTTTGAAAAAAAGTCATTTTAATGGGTGAGGTGGAATATCATTGTAGATTTGGTTTGTATTTCTCCGATGACTAATGATGTTCAACATTTTTTCATGTACCTCTTGGTCATTCCTATGTCTTGTTTTGAGAAATATCTCTTCAGATCTTTTGCCTATTTCTTAATCAGGTTATTTGATCTTTTCCCTTTTGAGTTGTTGTGGCGCCTTGTCAGATGGGTAGTTTGCAAATATTTTCACCCTTTCTGTGGATTGTCTCCTCACTTTCTTGATTGTTTCATTTGCTGGGCAGAACCTTTTTAGTTTGACGTAATCTCATTTGTCCAATTTTGCATTGGTGCATTGGTGGCCTGTGTTTAGGAGGTATTACTCAAGAGTTCTTTTCCCAGACCAACATCCTAAAACATTTCTCCAATGTTTTCTTTTAGTGGTTTTATAGTTTTAGGTCTTAGATTTCAATCTTTAATCTATTTTGATTTGATTTTTGTATATGGTAAGAAATATATGCACATGGATATCCAGTTTTCCCAGCACCATTTATTGAAGAGACTGTCCTTTCTCCAATGTGTATTCTTGGCATCTTTGTCAAAGATAAACTCACTAGAGACATGTGGATTAATTTCTGGATTCTTTATTCTCTTCTGTTGGTCTATATGTCTGTTTTCATGCTAGTACCATGTTTATGTTTTGGTTACTATCGCTCTGTAGTATAATATGGAGTCAGGTAATGTGATTCTGTCTTATTTTTTTCTCAAGATGGCTTTGGTTATTCTTGGAGTTTTGTAATTTTGTGTAAATTTTAGGATTATTCTATTTCTTTGAAGAATGTAATTGGTATTTTGATGGGGATTTCATTTGATCTGTAGGTTGGTTTGTGTAGAATGGAAATTTTAACAAGATTGGTACTTCCAATCCACAAGCATGGAATAGCTTTCCATTGTTTTATGGCCTCTTCAATTTTTGCTATGTCTTTGATTTTGGCGTCAATTGATAATTGGCCTCATAGAATGAGTTTGGGAGTATTCCCTCCTCCTTAGAATTTTAGAATAGTTAAAGTGGATTGGTATTAATTCTTTGTGAATGCTTGGCAGAAATCAGCAGTGAAGCCAGCAGGTCCTGGGTGTTTCTTTGATGGGAAACTTTTATTACTTCTTCTATCTCATTACTTGTTATTGGCTGATTCAAGTTTTGGATCCATTTTAGGTTTCTTCCTGGTTCGATCTTGATAGGTTGTATATGTGTAGGAATTTATCCATTTCTTCAAGGTTTTCTGATTTATTGGCGTATAATTCCTGTAGCATTTTCTAATCATCCTTTGGATTTCTGCAGTACCAGTTATAATATCTCCCTTTTCATCTCTGATTTTATTTATTTGGGTCTTCTCTCATTTTTCCTTAGGCAGAGTAAAGCTGTGTCAATTTTATTTATCTTTTCAAAAAACAAACATTTTGTTACATTAATCTTTTATATTCTTTTGGTTTTAATATCATTTATTTCTGCTCTGATCTTTTTTATGTGTTTTCTTCTACTAATTTTAGATTTGGTTTGCTCTTGTTTTCCTAGTTTTTGAGATGCATAGTTAGGTTATTTATTTAAGTTTTCCTACTGTTTTTATGTAGGCACTTAGTGCTATAAACTTTTCCTTATTACTATTTTTTCCTGATTCCCATTGTTTTTGATATGTTGTGTTTCATTTTCTTTTTTTGAGAAATTTTTAAACTTTCTTTTTAATATCTTCATCAAACCACTGATCATCCAGGAGTATACTTACTTTTTAATTTCCATGTATTTGTATATTTTCCAAGTTCTTGTTATTGATTTATAGTTTTATTTCATTGTGGTCATAGAAAATACTTGGTATGGTTTCATTTTTTTTTTAAAGACTTATTTTGTGTCCTAACATGTGGTCTATTCTTCAGAATAATCCATTCGCTGAGGAGAACCTCTATTCTGCAGCTGTTAGATGAAAGTTCTATAAATATCTATTAGGTACATTTAGTCTGTAGACCAGATTATGTCCAGTGTTTGTTGATTTTCTGTCTTAATGATCTATCCAATGTGGAAAGTGGAGTGTTGAAGTCTCCAGTGATTAGTGTATTGGGATCTATCTTTATTTTTAAGTTTGATGATATTTACTTTATATATCTGGGAGCTCCAGTGTTGTGTGCATATATGTTTAGAATTGTTATATCCTCTTCCTGAATTGACCCCTTTATCATTATATAATGACCTTCTTTGTCTTTTTTACATTTTCATATTGAAATCTGCTTTATCTGATAGAAGAATGGCTACTCCTATTTTTCAGTTTACATTTGCATGACATCCCCCCCTTCCTTTATTTTTAGTCTCTGTGTGACTTTATAGGTGAAATAGGTTTTTCACAGGCAATATATACTTGGATCTTGTTTTTTTTTTTTTGGGGGGGGGGGTTAAAGTCCATTTAGCCACTTTATGCCTTTGATTAGAAAACTTAGTCCGTCACATTTGATGCTTGTTTGACAGGTAAGTACTTACTACTTCCATGTTGTTATTTGACTTTTGGTGGTTTTGTGGTCATCTTTTTCTTTCTTAGTTAACTTCCTGTCTTCCTTTTAAAAGTGACTTTCTATGGTAGTGTGTTTTAATTTCTTGTTTTTTATTTTTTTTGTGTGCCTATTGTTGGTTTTTCGATTTGAGGCTTACAAAAAAGTATCATAATCAGTTATTTTAAACAAATGATAACTCTGCTTACACACAAAAAAGAAACAAATAAGCAAAAAGAAATATAATAGAAATTCCACAGTTTAACCCCAGATACCACTTGCTTTCTTACTTTGCATTGTTTCCATCCATATATTTTATATGTGTACTACCTCTCAAAAAGTTGTTATAGTTATTTTTGTTAAGTTTGTCATTTACTCTTTCTTCTTAAGGTAAGAGTAGCTTATACACTATACTAACAGCAGTATTCTATATGTGTGTCCTTACTGTTTACCAGTGAGCTGTATATATTCAGATGATTAATGTCCTTTTCTTTCAGGTTGAAGAACTCCTTGTAGCACTTTTTGTATGACAGATTTGGTGTTGATGAAGTACCTCAACTTTTGTTTGTCTAGGAAATTCTTTATTTCTCCTTTATGTTTGAAGGATATGCACATATTTTTGCAAGGTTAAGGTTCTTTTCCTTCAGTATTTTAAGTATGTCACACCTCTATCTGAAGGCCTGTACGGTTTTCAGTGAGCAGTCTGCCCCAGACATATTGAAGTGCCTTTATATGTTATTTTTCCCTGTTTTCTTGATTCCCTTAGGAATTTCTCTTCATTCGTGACCTCTGGGAATTGATTATGAAGTCTTGAGGTAGTCTTGTTTGTGTTAAATTTACTCAATGTACGAGAATATTGATATCTTTCTCTAAGTTTTGAAAGTTCTCTGTTATTATTTTTTTGAAAGACTTTCTAAAGAAATCTCTGTCTATCTCCTCTTTAAGGCCAATAAGCTTTAGTCCTACCCTTTTGAAGCTATCTTCTAGATCTTGTAGACATGCTTTATTCTTTTTTTCTCTTCTGACTGTGAATTTTCAAATAGCCTATCTTCAAGGTCGTTAATTCTTTTTTCTGCTTGGTTAATTTTGGTTTTGCGATACTCTGATTGTCTCTCAAGTCAGTTTGTCAATTGAATTCTTCAACTCCAGAATTTCTACTTGATTTTTAGAGTTTCTTTTGTTTGTTTTTATTGTTGTTATATAATTTCTCTGTAAAATTTCTCTGATAAGCTTCTGAATTCTTTCTCTGTGTTGTCTTTAAGTTCCTTGACCTTCTTCAGGAAAACAAATTTAAATTATTTGTCTGAAAGATCGTATATCTCTATCGCTCCAGCTTTGGTCATTGGTCATGTCTTTCTGGATGTTCTGATGCCTGAAGATTTTCATCAATATCTGGGCATTGAAGAGTTAGGTATTTATTTCAATTTTCATATCCTGGGCTTATTTGAAGCCTCTTTGAAAAGGCTTTCCAGATATTCAAAGGGAATTGAATGTTGTGATCTAAGTTTTTGGTCACTATAGCCTTATCTGCCCTGGGGTTGGCTCAAGTCCAATAATGCTGTGCTTCTACCAAGTTCTTATGGGTAAGATATGAGAAAATTCCCCATGTTACCAAGCAAAGTCTCTTACTCTCGTCCCTCTATCTGTTATCCTATTGGAGGCCATGGAGGAGTGACATGGACACTCCCTCATGGCCACTAGTGCCAGGTCTCACCTGAAATGAGCTGCCTCTCAGTCAAACCCTGGCTACCTCTGATGTTTATTCAAAGCCCAGGTGGTCTTTAGTTATCGGGTGGTGAATTCTGCCAGTACTGGGTCCTTCTCTATAGGACAACGTGTTTCCTGCTGGGGCAGGGTGGGGCCAGAATTACCTGCTAGAAACCAAGGCTTAGACTCAGAGGCTTCAGGAATTGTCTTGGTATTTTATGTTACTATGGCTGAGCTGTGCTTAGATTGCAAAACTAAGTTCTCTGAACTTTTTCCTTTCCCCACGTAGTAGAAGACTCACCCTGAGCTATATTGTAGTTGAGGAAGGGGTAACACAGACCTTGCACCACTGGTGTGTCAGTGAGTCATGCTCTCTCAAGTCCTCTGGCTCCAGGGCAGCATAGTCACTGGAATTGTCCAAGGACTTTTGCCTTTGTGGCCCAACTGTCTTATGAATTTAGTCCCGACCTCAGGCTCCTTTTTGTCAGCAGGTGACAGAGTAGGCACAATATGGGTTGTGGGCAGAGGATTTCTTCTGGTCAGGTCTAAATTCTCCTTCTGTGGGCACTGGCAAAATTCTGATCTGTTCTGTGCTAGGGAGAAGTGTCACAATCACTTAACCCTTCCTCCCTCAGCTCCTGGATTCTCCCCACTGGGCGTGCTGTCATGGCACTGCTGGGGCATGAAGGAACAGTGGCATGGGCGATGCATGACTATTTCTTCTACCTTCTTTAGTGCCTCTTTCCTTAATATGATGCTAAAACCGGGCAGTATGATTGCTCACCTGGTTTTTTTTGTCCTTCTGAAGGTACCTTTTTACATGAATAGATGTTGAATTTATATAAAGGAATGCCTGCTAAAAGTTTCTATTTGGCCATCGTGTTCTGTCCCTTCCCACCTATCAGTTTGTAAATATTTTCTTCTCTTTAAAAGTTGTTCATTTCTTCAAAACATAATTCTCAATTTTATAATTCTAGCTTCTCAATATTTGTATTATACCAAATTCTGGTGAGAAATTATTTCATTTAGGAATAGGGTCTTTATTTTAAATATACACCTCATTTGGATCTGGATTCAGAGAGCAGTCAAGAACAAAGGGAAGTCCACAGACTAACTGGTCTTTTTTTGTTTCTCACAGGCTACATCAAAAAAATTTGTCTAGACGAAGATAAGGATATATAAGTATAAGTTTATTTTATCTTTTAGTAGATAGAGGGAGTGAGAGAGGTGAAGAGAGTTAGGAAAGAGACAAGAGAAAAGGAGAGAGACAGCAATGGACGGATGGCATCCCAAAGGAAGAATAGAAAGAATATCCGCCTTGAGATCAAGTAGCAGCTAAATTTAAAGGGGGCAGAAAGAAAAAGGTAATTGCAGCCAAATTTACAAGGCATCATGGATGTGAATGCTGTATCCGTTTTCCTCCAGCAATGTTGGGGACAGACTTAGTACAGGTGTTTCCAATCCTGAGACCTGATCTTCATATCCCATCATTGGGCGAGAACACTCAGGAACATTTGAGGCTATAGAAACAAATTCTGAAGGACAGGGAGCTGGTGAAAGGTAAAGAGAAAGAATCAACATTTCCTTTTTGTCAGCTGGGCTCCTGGGTGGTTTGTGCAAAGGAAACTCAAGGTGAGAGGTGCTACCAGTAAGTCTGCTAGTCAGAGAAGGAAAGCAGGCAGAGCGAGAGGTGGATTTTTGTCCTTACTGAAAAAACTATGAGTTAATAATTTCTCTATTATTTCACTATAATAAATGTTAAATAAAGTCTTTATTATTTTGCTATAGACCATCCTTACACCCAGTCTCTGCGATTCTGTTTCTGCTTGACTTCCCTTGCATATGACTGTTTAAGGTCATCACAGCCTGTCCCCACATAGTGAGTACCTGTTAACAGTTATTTCTCAGTGTGCAACACTTCATTGTCTAGGACCCAGCTTATTTCATAGATTGGGTTCCTGAAGGAAAAATACTTAATTGGTTCTTCCATTCCTTTGAGCCAGGCTACTTTATAGATCACCACTTAACCTGCTGTCACCTCTCCTTAGTTCTCAGGACTGGCCTAGTTCAGAGAATCACACCCAGAGGAACAGTCTGCATTGGGTTGCCTTATCTAGAGAGAGTAGTCCCTTTAGTACAAAGTCTGGATTGGCCACTTCCTCTTTAAAGGAGTTATGGGCAGGAGGAGAGTAACTGGAAAACTGTAATTGAGATATAAGAAGATGGAATTGACCAACTAAGCAGAAAAAAAAGAGTGGGGAAATTGAATGGTGGAGTAGAAATAATTTTTTAACATCACAAGAGAGCTCTGAGGCGTGATACTCCCAGAAGTGGTGCTGTGTTCTGGCGTATTAGGAAGAAGAGTGATGGGATGTGAGTGAAAATATTGACCGTATCCTGCTAGACAATGCTGCCACTGCTACGACAATGCTATAGTTGCAGCTAAAGCTCAAGAACACTTTGAACAGAGAGGCTGTGCTGAGGAGAAACATTTTTACCCTGCACAGGTTTCTTGTGTATGTTACTCTGCAATGCTCAAATTAGGATAATTCTAGGTGACCAGATCTTAGCAAATTCTATGTTAAATGATTTTAATTTTAATAGATTTGTTTTTAATTTTAAGATGCTATATATTATGTACATAAGCTTTTTTCTCTACACAAGTAAAGGTATTTGATGATAATATTTATCAGTTTGATTCTTCAAGAAAAGGAGATGTTTTAAGGATATGTTTTGTGTTTGATCATTTCTGTTAATCTAGTAAGCAAATAAGTAAAACTAGAAGGAAAGAAGTTCCCTGTGAGTATCAAAACGTGAAAGGGTGAACATTATAAAGCAATTTTCCTCAGAAGAAACTTACCACATTCGTAAGTGGCGATCAGTAGTGTGAAGGTGGTGTGGCTGTGCCTGAAGTGGAGAGGTTCAGGCCAGATTTACTGAAGGGCACAGTGCCACCTGTGCAGGACAGAGATGGGGCTCTGGGCAGCTGGTGACTCCTTTTATATGGGGCCTTAGGGGCTGGGCAAATTCTATAGCTTGTGTGTGTTTGTGGGAGAGAGGGTTATAGTCCTTTGGCACAAATTTCTATGGGAGTGGGGCTAACTAGGTCCTTTATATTCATTGTTTTAGGATGAGAGGAGGAGGTGGAGTTGGGGAAGGCTCATGAGGGCCGGGTCCCCCCAGTATTGTGTAGATGACTGGTTTTGATGGCAGAGCATTGAATCCAGGCTCGGCCACATTATGGTTTTGCTGAACTCTCTTGGCCAAGGAGCCTGGGATGCTCAGCTGTAAAGTGGGAAAATAGCATTTGCATGAAGGTCTTGTCAGAATGAAATAGATAATCCACATAATTCTTTTAGTAAATTATAATATTTCAACGAAGGTGGCTAACTGTAGCATTTTGCACAACATGACATTTGAAGTAGTTTGCATGGAGAGGGTGTGCAGTGGAACTCATACTAGGGCAAACAGTGAAATACCTTGGGCAGAAAGACTCAATATTCAATAAAAATAATATTTTAATGCAATATTTTTTTAAAAATCACTGCAAAGTAAGTCCATTAAAAGAAAATATCAAAATTTTAATTATAGACAGGATTTGACTCTGTCTCATTCTGCTCCTTTCAATAAGACCTTCTTTACAAAAATGGGCAGCCAACTGATGCTGAACTGGAGTTTGCTGTTTTGATTTTTTTTAACGATTGCAATAAAATATCATGTATCTTGATCACTAAGTTCTTTGGGACTTTCTGAAATTTTGTGCCTGGGGCGAGTGCCTCACTCTGTAAATTCTAGCCTGGGCTCTGGTATACAATATTTTTGAAATTTTAACTCAGAAATTCAGAATTATAAAATCCAAATCCAAGATACAGACAAGACCTTTGAGGCCATCCTGTTCCATCCTCTGTGTAGTTACAAATGCTTCCTTAGCACCTTTTTAAAATGTCAGAGATGATAGTTTTGCCTTTAATAGCCTGTGACTGAAAAATCCTACATGTGGAATTGCTGACCTTTTTCAGTAACACTAAACTTTGGCTGCCGTGGCTTAAGGGCACTTCACTAAACCAGAAAACCTCTTGCCCAGAGGCTCTGCGGTTGGCCTTTGACTAGCTGCTGTTTGAGAAGATGCATTCCCTGTT
Source organism: Loris lydekkerianus (assembly GCA_963574355.1). NCBI lineage: Eukaryota > Metazoa > Chordata > Mammalia > Primates > Lorisidae > Loris > Loris lydekkerianus. The sequence continues at coordinate 4,209 of CAUYPK010063913.1, read as the reverse complement.
CCATTCGTGTTCATTTTTTTTTTTTTTTTTCATCCTCTTGTTTTTCCTGACTTCCTTAGACTATTTTCTGGGGGCAAATTATGACTACCCCAAAACAAGGAACATCTCAGGAAATTGTTTTCTTTGCTGCTTTTAAATATTGATAGGATTCTGCCAGTGGAAATATAATTAAAATCACAGCAGTTATCAAGCTCCTTTTTATAATAAACCCTTTACCCATTTATGTAACCTGCAGCTGCCTTTCCTTGTTTTTCAGGGTTAAATGGCAGGGAGCCATTTGGCTCAACCAGCTGTACCTTGGCAGGACTCGCTATGAATCAGATGTCCTTTTCCTCCTCGAAGGCAGAATGTGTCTCCTACTTATACTCACCTCACATTTCAATTTGCAAATGAGCATGTGGTTTCCCTCTCATTCTGCTGGCAGCAGTTGATCTGTCATCCTAAATGATCGCCCTCAAGTGTGTGGTGACTACAGGTATTAAAGGCTGACCCTCCACCATCCTGAACTTGCTATCCCTCTAGTTCACTGTGTACATCTGCAACGTAACATATTTACCCAGGAATCACAAAGGGAGGAACAACTCTCTTAAGTAACTAAGGAGCAGAGTCACAGGTTGCTAGTCAAACAGTGGGCTCTAGAGGCACTATGGCAAAGCTCCAGGCATTGAGACCTGACTGGATTGCTGACGGGGCCCAGAAGGGCATGTGTGATGGTTGATTTTCTGTGTCAGCTTGACTAGGGCCACTGTGTGCCTAGATATTTAGCCAAACATTATTCTGGTGTCCATGAGAATGTTTTTGGAGAAGATTACTATCTGGATCAGAACATTGAGTAAAGCAGTCTGCTGCTTTATTCCCTAATGGGGGTGACCCTCATTCAATCAGTGGAAAGCCTAGAACGAAAGGCCGGCCTTTCAGCAAGTAAAAGGGGTCTCCTCTTACCTGATTACCTTGAGCAGGAATATCATTTTTTTAAATGCCTTCAGACCAGAACTCAGCTGGGTTTTTTTTCTTCTGCCTTTTGGACTGGAGTTTAGACTATTGGCCTTCAGAATTAGCAGTCCCAGGTCTCTGGCCCGCTGACTGCAGATCTTCTCAGCCTTGATAATCACTTGAACTAATTCCTTAAGCTCAATCTCTTTATATATTTACATAGATTTTTCTAGATATATAGATTACATATATAATAGATATATAAAATATTTATTGTAAGCAATTGGCTTATGATTCCCAAATGATAATTAGCATGCTGTGTTAATCAAGTTTCTACAGAGAAATTGGAGAAATCTTATTAGCTCTGTTTCTCTGGAGAACACTGATTGATATGGTACCCTGTCTATGATTTGAAAATTTGCTACAGACTAAGAAGCCTCACATAATTACATACAGCAGTAGAGAACATATCTGATCAAGGTAAAAGAAATGGATGCATCACAGCACATGGAGGATTATAGGGAATATGTGTCATTGGAGGAATCTTCCCAGCATCTGAGCCTCTTTTCTGTGTTTGGGGAAGTCCTTGCTTTATAAATTTTAATGACAAGAAGAGACCTTGCCTTATATAGATGGAAAATAGGACCAAAAGGGAATTCTCATCATCATTTTTCCCTAGTAGGCAGGAGCCCTGTAACCTAAGTTGGAACAATCAGATGCATATATTAAGAATTTTAAATATGGAGTTTTTGACACAGAGAAGTAGGGTCAAGGCAGAATTCTTTTTGGTGATGGTTCAAGTGATAGCAGTAACCCCTTACGATAATAATAATGATTACCCCAAATGATAATCGTTGGGGGTCCTAAGGCAGCGACACACCAACCCCTTTCTCTTCCTTCTCCTCCTCTCCTAAGACAAAAACACAAAGCATCTTAGAATGAATACAGGTGATTGCACTAATGTACACAGCTATGATTTAACAATTAAAAAAAAAATGGTAAAGCAAGGTAGCAAAAACACACACACACACACACACACACACACACACACACAAAGGGTCTGGCTGGGTTAGCTCCACCCCCAAAATTTTGCAGGGAAGGACCCTAACCTGACAAGCAACTTGTGGAATGTGCCTCCCCCCCCCCCCCCAGGGCCCCACAGAAAAGTGGTCTCTAACTACCTCCCAGACATCATCTTTGTACTGCCGAGGAGAGTCACCCTCCCCTGTCAATAAACTGGCCTGAAGTGTCTCCTCTGCTGGCTTGTGTATGTGTCTGGGCCCCACCATTTATACATTTCAGTAACTTCCAGCACAACCAATGTCTAATCCAGTGGTGCCCCCTCTGGGGATAATGGCTAGTTCAAAAGCTCTAAAATAAGAACAGTCAATACAAGTTCACACCTGAAGGGAGTTTAGAGTTCATCTAATCCAAACATTTAGATGTGTTAAAAAAAAAAAAAACAAAAAACTGAAATGTACACATTTTTCATGCCTTCCATGAGGGCTCTCCAAAGATTCAGTAAACCAGTCATAACTATAGTGAAAATAAAGAATAGACTAGAAGTTAGAAAGGAGCGTGTTTCCATTTAAATTTTAATTCTTCCCACAAGGTGTTTTCCTTTTGTTTGATTCTTCTTAGTTTTTTTCTCAGTTCACATTTTCCCAGACTTGTTCTACCATTTGCTTTTCCTGTCTTTTGTTCTGTGTTCTCAACAGCCTTCGTTAGCAAAAGGAACTGGTAAGCTAGTAGCCATTTTCTTATAATGGTTTTCCTCGGATGCCTGGGGAATGTAATGTAACTAGGTTGCTAGTCAAACAGTGGGCTATAAAGTGACCATGGCAAAGCTCCAGACATTGAGACTGGGAATGGAAACAATGTAAGAATCACTAAAGAAAAACTCAGATGGTCAAGAGACCAAGGCTACCTTTGGGACAGACCACTGCAATTTTTCTCAACTGGAGAAATATTTGTGAACCAATAGGTTTAAATAACTTAAAAACTCTAAGAGTAGTGCTATTAAATATGAATATAATGTAAACTATGTGTGCAATTTAGATTATCTAGTAGTCATACTAAAAAAAAAATGTTTAAGGGCAAAACAAAAAGTTAGCAACATTAATTTTAACAATATATTTAAACTTGGTGTATCCAAAAGATTATTTCAAAAATTATTAGTGAGTCATTTTATACTCACTTTAGGTGAAGTTTTAAAAATTTGTGTCTGCTTTACACTTAACACACATATTGATTCACACGCGCCGTGTATAGCCACCTGTGGCTGGTGCTGCTACTGGGAAAGTGCAACCTCGGAACAGGGCCGGCTCAGTTACAGTGTGCACAGAGGCAAGGAGGCAGAACGTTTGGGTTGGATGAATACTCGCAATTCCCGAGGGGTCTTGTTGTTTCTTTTCCCCACATTCTATGGCTCCCTCGTCATTCCTCTACATTTCACCACCACTCTCTCACTAATGCTGCCTTTTCCCTGAAAAGTTCTCTATCACACAGTGTTAAGCATTTTAAAGCTTCCCTTTATAACTTTTTTTTGGGTACAGTTCTATTTCTTGGTGATTTAATTTTTACCTTACTTTTCATTTAAAGAAGGCATCATGAAAAGGGCAATGAACTCCTCTGAGTCAGTCAAATGTCCCCTCCGCCCGTAATTAAGGCTTTATAAAAGAAATCAGGGAGTGTCTTTTGTGATGCTCAGAACACAATAATAGGAACACTAGGAGGTTTCCTTTCTAGACGGTGATAAGCTTTTATCCTTCTTGAGTCATTGGCTGATTTTTATTTTAGGATTATGTTATTTCTACACATCCACTTAATTTCAAGGTGCAAAAAATGAGCTTTGTACAATGTTTCCTCTTGCAAAAGAAATGTTACCTCTCTTGATGCAGTAGACCACTTTGATTCCATCATATCTTTTTACTTTTGTACTCTTAATTGTAGGAGTTCTCTTTTTGTAAGCTATACAGTGCTGTAAGATTATTAATCATCCTAAAATAAGAATAATGCAAAGATAGCCATTATTGATGATCTGTTAACATTTATGTCTATTATTTATCCTTCTTCCTAATATTTGAAAGAAAACAAGTAATTGTTAAATGAATGTTTACATGAATCCATATATTCTTTATTTGCTTATTAAGCTATTAGTCATAAATCAACCAACTACTTTCTTGATATTTCAAAGGAGGCAAAATCAAGTCTCACCATGGTAAAATCCTAACGACATGCTGCAAAATTAACACCCATCAATGACACATTCCATTC
>CAUYPK010063911.1:0-21049 GCA_963574355.1 Loris lydekkerianus | reverse complement strand
GGAGCCTGACTAGAAGTAGATCCATCGAGCTACTTCGTTGTAGCAATGACTCAGCAAGGCCTGGCCTGAAACTGCCTCTACCTAGATACAGCCAACTTGGTACCATGCCATTGGCCCAACCCTGTCACGCACCTCATCCCCCATCTTCTTTCCCAGCCCCTTCCCCTCGCTCTATATAAGCAGCTGCTTGATGCAATAAAGTTGATTTCCTGCTTTAAAGAAAATAAAAATAAAAAAAATAATAAAAATAAAAATTAAAAAAAAAAGATTAAAGAACAACATGTCATTTTGTCTTTGCCTTTTTATTGCTTTTTCATCAATTTATTTTATAATTTTAAAATACTCAATGTAAACTTTTTAACTTTAATAGATTAACTATATATTTTCTTTAATTTTTTCCTAGTTCTGTCTCTTTAATCCCTACATCTACTGGTCTTCAATAGAAGTATGTGGAGGGAGAGAGGAAGGTAGAACTAAACTATTCAAATTATCCTTAAACTGTGTGTTGAAAAATACATAAGAGGCCAGGCATGGTGGCTCACACCTTTAATCCCAGCACTCTGGGAGGCTGAAGTGGATAGATTGTCTGAGCTCACGAGTTCGAGACCATCCTGAGCAAAAGAGAGAGCCCATCTCTAAAAAATAGCAGGGTGTTGTGGTGGGTGCCTGTAATCGCAGCTACTTTGGAGGATGAGGCAAGAAAATATCTTAATCCCAAGGGTTTGAGGTTGCTGTGAGCTGTGATGCCACGGCATTCTACTATGGGCAACAAAGTGAGACTCTGTCTCAAAAAAAGAGAGATCGTATCCCTAAAAAAAATAAAAAAATAGCCAGGCATTATGGCAGAGCCTGTAGTCCCACCTACTTGGGTAGGTGAGGCAGGAGGATTGCTTGAGCCCAAGAGTTCGAGATTGCTGTGAGTAAAGACACTACAGTACTCTACTGAGGGTGACCAAGTGGGACTGTAATGCCCAATAAATAAACACACACACAGGAATAAATTCTACAGAAAAGTTCAGAAGAAAACAGTGTTTTGTTAAATGACCTAAAAGAAGCTCTTAAAAGTGAAAAGCTATTTTATGTTCCTAGCTGAAAAGATTGTAAAAATTTTAGTTCTTCCCAAAGTAGTAGATCTTTTTCTTAGAATATCAGTCATAATTCCAATGGATTGAGAGAGTTTTGGTAGGTGGGTTGGGAAAATAACTTAAATGATTTTACAGTGTATGAACTCTGACAATTAAGTACACAAACTTATCTTCAACAAAGTGCTACTCTTTGCAGAATATCACTATTGTCAACTTTGAAGTATTCTGCTTGGGAAACTACACTAAAGCCAGCATCTAGTACCCCCTTCAAAGCAATTTTGGAACTCTTTTTCTGGAATGGCTATCAGAACTGTTGTACTACCCTCAATGTCCTGAATGTAATCAAAACATCTTCTTTTCAGTATTTCCTTTATCTTCAGGTTAAGAAAAAAGTTACTGAGGCTAAATCAGCTGGATCGGGATGGTGTATTAGTACACTTATTTGTTTACTGTCTTAAAACTCTCACAGACAATACCATGTGAGCTGGTGCATTGTCATAATGCAAGAGCCATGAGTTGTTGGCCAAGATTTTCCGTCAAGATTTTCCTAACTAGAGAAGAAGGGACCTCATTTCTCCTTTAGAAAAAAAAACAAACTAGAAAATTAGTCAGGCAATGTAGTCCCAGCTACTCAGGAGGCCAAGGTGGGAGGATCACTTGAACCCAAGTGTTTGAGGGTGCTGTGAGCCTGGCTGATGCCATAGCACTCTCAGCCTTGGAAGTGGGACTCTGTCACAAAATGTTTTTTTAAAAAAAGGATTTTCCTGTTTCTCTACAGATGTTTACTTGGTCTGCTATGCTTGTCACAGCCTATAATTTTGATGCACAATTTTACGATTTTTTGCAGTGTTTTCATGAGTTCTCATTATTGGTTGCCCTGACCTCTTTTTGTCACTGACAATTTCTCTCCCCTCAGAAGAACATTTAGTCCATTTGTGCACTGCTTTTTTCTCATGGCTTTATCCCCATAAACTTGTACTAACATGTTCCTGATTTTACTTCCACCCTTGCCAAGTTGAACAAGAAATTTACGAGCATTTGTTTGTTGCTATGATTCAAATTCCAACATTCTTGCAAAACATTCCAACAAAAACAGTAACAACAGTAATGAATGCCACATGTCAATGGGAATACAACTGTGACGCATTGATATACCAAGGTTATGAAACCTTACTGATGTTTGTACAGTGCTTGCAAGATAGTAAATCGTGGCAAGTTTATGAACTTAATTGTCAGACTTCATATATAAAATTTTAAGCTTATGTTGAAAGGGCAATGTAGCATAGTATTTAAGAGTACTGACTCAGACTACCTGAGGTTCATGTATTGGCTTTATCTACTACTAGTTGAGTGTATCTTTCTGTGGCTCATTTCACCATCTGTAAAGTAAGGATATTTGTTCCTATCTCTTGGGGTTATTTTATAGATAAAACAGGTCATTACATATAGACCTCTTTTAATAGTGCCTTATACTTAGAAAATGTTTTAACAAATTCAGTATAAAAATTAGAAAAGGCCTAGATAAGGGAAACTTGTTTAAATATTTGTATTAGTTGAATTTCGTTATATATTAAGTTATAGCAAATTACATTCAATATCTATTTTAATCAAAACAGACATTACCATAAAAATAAATAAATGAGTGAAATGAAAGAATTCAGAACTGGATCTAAGTATATGTTCATCTGAGAGCCTAAACAATGTTTTTAAAATGACATCTAAATTCAGCAGGATATCTGGTTTGACATTGATGGAGGTATAACCGGGCATTTGGTGGTAATAAACAGTTCCACCTACTGTCAGTAGAGATAAATGCCAAACAGGTTAAAAATATAAAAATGAGAGAAAAAGCAAAAGGAGGAAAAAAGCAAACAAGTAATCCAGAGCAGAAGAGTGCAAGAGAGAAAAAGAAATTAGAAGAAAATGAAGAATATATTTCTGTAATGTCTGGGACAGAGAGATCTTTGAAGGCAATGGAAGAAACTTAGAAATCATAAAACAAAAGAAGACAAATGTTACTATGTAAAAGATTACAAAAAACACTATAAATGACATTGAGAGAAAACATTTGCATCATTCAAAGGACAAAGGGACACTACCCCTAACATACAAGAGCTTTCATAAGTAGATTAGAAAATTGAATAACAGTAGAAAAACAAGCAAAGAATTACATGGAAAAAGTCTTAGAAATAAAATGTTTTTCACTTCAATTGGCATATAGAAAGGTGCAAAATTACAGTGAAATACCATTTTTCAACCATAAACTGGAAAACATTGAAAGGGTTGTAATATCTAATACTGGCAGAGATATGAGAATACACATTGTTTTTTTTTTTTTTTTTTAAAGAGACAGAGTAGTGTGCTATGGTGTCATAGCTCACAGCAACCTCCAGCTCTTGGGCTTAGGCAATTCTCTTGCCTCAGCCTCCTGAGTAGCTGGGACTACGGGCAACTGCCACAACGCCCAGCCATTTTGCGTTGCAGTTAGGCCAGGGCCGAGTTTGAACCCACCACCCTCGGTATATGGGGACAGCGCTCTTACTGAGCTACAGGCGCGGTTCTGAGAGTATAAATTTTAATAACTAGTCTTATGATTTGTCAGTATCCAGGTTTGCCTTTTCACCCATTATTTTCTCTCTTCGAATTTTTTTCTATAGAAATAAATGTTACTGGTTACTATAAATATACGTGTGTGTGTATGATGTTTTCAAAAATTTGGGACTAACTAAAATGGCCGTAAGTAGGAGACAGTTGACTAAATTATGATACCTAAGTTACGTAATAATTTATTTAATTATTCACATGTGCATGTATTATCTTGAAAGATACTAAAAATATATTGTAAGTTAAATATGTGTATATGGTTTGGTTTTTATTAAAACAAAAACTCTAGTAGATGAGCTTTGAAATGATGTAGGAGATACAGTAAAATTTTAGCATTGCATTAACTCAGAAGAATGGCATTGTAAGAGACTGGAGTTTATTCTCTTTTTTTTTTCACATTGTGTACTTTTCTCTTGTTTGATTTATACAAATATTCTGAAGAAAACGATAAATACCAAAGTATAGAGTTTAACTTCAGTCTTAATCAGTAACGGAATACATTTGCATTTTTTATAATATGTTCATTTTTAGTACATGGTTATTGTAAAACTGTCTATTCACACTCATGTATTTTGTTTCACTTTAGCAATGTCTGACCGTCAAGAGAGTGCTCTTATAGAGCTAATGGTTTGTACAATTCGTCAAGCTGCTGAGGCACACCCTCCAGTGGGAAGGGGTACCGGCAAGAGAGTAAGTTACAGTGTGAGAAATATACGAAAAGGCTTTGAATGTAATTATTTTTAATATTTGGATATTTTACTGGTATTTTCATCCCTAAAAACATGTTTTTTCTTTTTGTTTTGTTTGTTGGTTTGTTTGTTTTGGGGTTTTTTTTGCAGTTTTTGGCCTGGGCTGGGTTTGAACCCGCCACCTGCAGTATATGGGGCCAGCGCCCTATTCCTTTGAGCCACAGGCGCCACCCCCTAAAAACATGTTTTTTAAATAAATGATGCATACTGTGGTGCTACCTCTTTATATCCTATCTACTATACTCAGGATTCAGAGCTAGATTCTTTTCTTCATGCTCCTATAGCACCTATACTAATCTACAGTACTTATAGCATTTTAAGAATATTTATATTCGTATTTATTAAAAGTATATGAAAATTTTTGGAGGCAAATTTCCTAATTTGCAAGCTCTTCTGTTTAGCAGCTATATATTCTTTAGATAGGTGAATTTATTTTTCTGCATCTCATCGCTCCTTTATAACATAGGACTAATAATATATAGGGTGTCCCAGTGGTCACTATATGTAGGAAAAATTAGCAAGCTTATATTATATATTATACCATAGAATCTCTACAAGTTGACCACCCAGGTGACTATAACAAACTGGTCAACAAATGGAGGTGGTCAGCATAAGGAACTAGGTTTACTATACTGATGTATACATGTGGTACATGTCTGCTCTATGAAAATAAGGTCACCTTAAGGAAGTAGTCAACTTTGGAGGTTCTAGTGTATTTTATATTTTTAATTTTTTTATATTTATATATTAACATGTACAGAAATATTTTTTAAAATTTTGTGATGAAGGCTTGGCGCCCATAGCACAGTAGTTAGGATGCAGGCCACATACTCCTGGGCTAGTGGGTTTGAACCTGGCCTGGGCCTGCTAAACAACAATGACAACTACAACAAAAAATAGCTGGGCATTGTGGTGGGTGCCTGTAGTCCCAGCTACTCGGGAGGTTGAGGCAAGAGAATCGCTTAAGCCTAAGAATTTGAGGTTGCTGTGAGCTATGATACTACAGCACTCTACCAAGGGCAACATAGTGAGACTTTGTCTCAAAAAAAAAAAAAAAAAAGTTTGTAATGAATATATTGTAAATAAAGGTACATTCAGCATATGTTCCTGTTTTCCCTATGTATGTATGTACAGTGATCTTTGGAACACCCTCTAGATATTATTTGTATTAAAGAATGAGTTAAGATAATCATAGATGGACAGACTACTGGTTTCTTGGGTATGAAAAGTTAGGCAAATTCTTCCTGCAATAAAATAATTGTAAAGCTAGAAAATACTGTCAGAAACATCCACATCAGGGCTCTGGAAATTCACCAAAGATAAAAAACGAATTGAGATTCTTTCCTGAAAAACGGTTAAAGCTTCAGGTAAAAGGAGTCTGCAACCTTCTTCCCTGGGTTTACATCTGCATAAATTCTTTCCCATAGGCTTTAAACTCATATGTCCAACTTCCTGTTAGACATCTCCAGGATATTTTTTAGGGATCTGAAAAATTATCATCATTAAAAGTGAACTATTGCTAACTGCATATGTTCCCATTTCTTATCTTGGTGACATCTGCCACAATCCATCTAATAAATAGATGATTGTTTAGAAATTTAGCAGTAATCATAAACAGCCTCTACCTCGATTACTCCCTACATTCTATCCATTCTACTACTTTAATTCATCCTACATGTGTAGGATGCTAACACTTTCTTTCCAGGCCATCATTCTAGATTATTCCTATGACCTTTGTTAAAATGTAAGAAGATACAGAGTAAATACTCAGAAAATGAACATTAAAGTCAGACAGTCCTAGGTTTGGATCTTTACTGTGTCACTTAGAATCTATGAGTGCTCTGAGTACCAGTTTCCTATCTGTGAAATCAGAAATTTGGGAATGGCTTAGCTGTTGTTTTGGCTTAGAATCTTTCATAGTCAAGATGTTAGCCAGGGTTTTAGCTTCTAAAAGCTTAACTAGAAATGCAGAATTCACTTTTACAATGGTTCATTCATGTGGCTGGAAGTGAGTACTGACTGTTAGTAGATTTTGGAGCTTTACCACATTGACTTCTCCATAGGACTGTTTGAGTGTTCTCAGTACATGGCTGCTCATCTCCCCCAAAGTGAATGAGAGAATAAGCCAGACCCTGAGAAGTCTTTTATAACCTAAGTGCAGAAATCACACAATATTATTTTTTCCAATATTCTTCTGGTTACACAAGTCAGCCTTATTCTACAAGGTTATGAGTACCAGGAAGTGGGGATGATGGTGTCCGGATTCCAACTGCACTAGAATGGAAATTGGCCATTTCTCCAGTGAGCAATGGTTCCATTTATTATTTTCTAAGTAGGTAAAACACTTACATAGTTAAAAGTCAAAACCATGTAAAAAAAATGCATTCAGAGAAATCTTTCTTACATACTTCCCTTTACACTTCATTCCTACCATAACCATTTTTATTTGTTTTTGGTTTATTCTTCCAGTGTTCATTTTGCAGATATAAGTAAAGGCATGAACATACAAGTACTTGCAGTTCCCATTCCACCTACACCTCCCCTTTCAATCTTTTGCCCAAGATATCTGCTTCCATGAGGCTTCCAGTCATGGCAGAAGATGAAAGGGTGCCAGCATGTGCAGATCACATGGCAAGAGAACAGAAAGGTGCCAGGCTCTTTTCAACAAGTTCTCATAGAAACTAAGAATAAGAACATTACCAAGCCATTCATGAGGGGCCTCCATGACCCAAACACCTCCCATCAGGTCCCACCTCTAACATTAAGAATCACATTTCAACATGAAACTTAGTGGGGCCAAACAAACCATATCCAAAACATAGGGGCATGTACGTCATATAGTGCTCTGTATCATTGTATCCTGGCAGTCACTCCACATCTTTATTTGGGAATCTTCATTTTCTTCTGGCTGTGTAGGAGCCATTAGGTGGATTATACTACTGAAAGTCACCTATTCAATCTGTTGCCAGTATTTTGCTACTAGAAATAATGTATAGTAGGCTGGGCTGGACACCATGGCTCACAGATGTAATCCTAACACTTTGGGAGCCCAAGGCAGGTGGATTGCTTGAGCTCAGGTGTTCACAACCAGGCCTGAATAAAAGCAAGACCCCATCTTCACTAAAAATAGAAAAACTAGCCAGGTGTTGTAGCAGGTGCCTATAGTCTCAGCTGCTCGGGAGGCTGAGGCAAGAGGATCACTTGAGCCCAAGAGTTTGAGGTTGCTATGAGCTATGACGCTATGGCATTCTACCCACAGTGTGATAAGAGTGAGACTGTGTCTCAAATAATAATAAAAATAGTAATAATATATAGTGAATAATCTTGTACATATGTCATTTCATACTTATACCAGGGGTGTTGGTGGGATTTCTAGGTCAAAGGAAAAACATGTACACAATTTGGTTAGATATTGGCAAACTCCTTCTTCATAGATGTTGTGCTAGTGTTTGCTATCCTCTAAGAGGTATTCTGAGGACTAGATGAGTTCATGTATGTGGAGGGCCTAACAGACTGATCATTTAATCAAAAATAGCTATTTCCCTAAAATCATTTTTTTTAAACCTTTCATAATCACGAATTTCAAGACTTCTCAACATCCTCAATACGTTCCTAGATGTATATTCTACTTTATATTTAGTTCCTTTAAATTGCTTTATGCAGAACTAAATAGTAATTCATAAATTATTCCAAAAACTGATTATTTTTCATGTTTAAGAGATTGAAGAACAGTCAGAAGTTACTGTTACTTCTTGTACTTATTCTTAAAACATTGGAACTCACGTTCATTTATTTGTTTATTTATTAATTTTTTTTGAGACAGAGTCTCACTATGTCATCCTCGGTAGAGTACCGTGGCATTACAGGTCATAGCAACCTCAAACTCAGGAGCTTAAGAGATTCTCTTGTCTCAGCCTCCCAAGTAGTTGAGACTACAGGCGCCTGCCACAGTGCCCAGCTATTTTTGGGTTGCAGTTGTCATTGTTGTTTAGCTGGCCCGGACCGGGCTCAAACCTCCCAGCCTCATTGTATGTGGCTGGTGCCCTACTCACTGAGCTCTGGGCGCCACCAGAACTCAACGTTTATAAAGCAGCAATTTATATTAGAATATTTCTGTTTTATAAAGCTATTCAAGGTTACAAGGATAAATCTCTTGAAGATAATAAAAAGATGCAGAATACTTAAGGGAAGTGATTATCTTAAATTGGACTGAAAATCTTTTTTTTTTTTTTTAGACAGAGTCTTAACTTTGTCACCCTCAGTAGAGTGCTGTGGCGTCACAGCTCACAGCAACCTCCACCTCTTGGGCTCAGCCTCCCAAGTAGCTGGGACTACAGGTGCCTGCCACAATGCCCGGCTTTTTGTTATTGTTGCTGCATTTTGGCCGGGGCCGGGTTTAAACCCACCACCCTCAGTATATGGGGCCGGCACCCTACTCACTGAGCCACAGGTGCCACCCTGGACTTAAATTTTAACATTTTAATTTTAGAACCTATGGTTTAACAATTTGGATACAGGCTTAAGTGAAAAGCATTATTAGCTCTAATTTGTTTTATAAACTCAGCCTATACATATCTGCCCGTGTATGAGTTTAGTTAGAAGGAAATTCAATCTAGGCATATTTTTAGTATATGCTTTTAAAATAAGTGAAAATTTATTTGCTTCCAAAGGTATTTAAAAAGCATTACTTAAGAAGTGTATGTGGAAAATTTAAAAAGTTTGCTGTGAGCAGTAGCTTACACCTATAATCCCAGCACTTTGACAGGCCAAGGCAAGAGGATCACTTGATCTGGAGTTCAAGACCAGTCTAAGCAAAAGCAAGCCCGCATCTCTACTGAAAGTAGAAAAAGTTAGCGAGGAGCCAGAGCAGGTGTTTATATTCTCCCCTACTTGTGATGGTGAGGCAGAAGGATGGCTAGAGCCCAGAAGTTTGAGGTTGCTGAGAGCTGTGATGCCACTAGATGCTACCTGGGGTGAGCGACAGAGTGAGTCTCTCTAAACAGATAAATGAATGAATGTCTTTAACATTGGAAAGATCACTATTAAAACATTGAGATTAAAACCCTAAAAAATTATGATTGATTCCAATTGTTTATAATAATAATTATGGTTTTACAGAAATGTTTATATTTTCATTTAATCTAAACAAGTAGAAATTTGCCTAAATTTTAGCTATTTCATAAAGTGGTCACGGCATGTTATATAAAAATTTGCGTAGGCCTAGATGTATTTATTTCATTAGTTAGTTCAAACTACTCCTAAAATTTTCTATTATCTGCTTCATGATTCTGTGTTATATTTTAAATTTATGAATTAGCACCACACTTACTATTTTCCTATTTTATTTCTAGGTGCTAACTGCCAAAGAAAGGAAAACTCAAATTGATGATAGAAACAAATTGACTGAACATTTTATTATCACACTTCCTATGTTATTGTCAAAGGTACAGTTTCATTTATAGTTAAAATATGTTACTGAATTAACTTTCACTGTACTGTTAAACCACTTATTGCTTTTTTGTCTTTGCTGCTTCCTCTAGTATTCTGCAGATGCAGAGAAGGTAGCAAACTTGCTACAAATCCCACAGTATTTTGATTTAGAAATCTACAGCACAGGTAGAATGGAAAAGGTAAGATGCTATGAAATTTAAATTCTGCTATTATAGTAGTTTTATTAACTGGATCATTTTATTTTCATGTACTTGTATGTTCTCTGATAAATACTAATTTGTATTTTTCATCAGTAATCTAAATATTACAGTTTTCTTTTTTTCTTCCTCAGCATCTGGACGCTTTATTAAAACAGATTAAGTTTGTTGTGGAGAAACATGTAGAATCAGATGTTCTAGAAGCCTGCAGTAAAACCTATAGCATCTTATGCAGTGAAGAATATACCATCCAGAACAGAGTTGACATAGCTCGAAGCCAGCTGATTGATGAGTTTGTAGATCGATTCAATCATTCTGTGGAAGACCTATTGCAAGAGGTCTGTTCTAAAGTTAATGTATACTTTTGGCTAATAATGGTTTTGATTAATAATTATTCAAGAAAGCTGAGTGTGTAAATCATTTTCATTTTAAATAAAACCTAGTAAAATTCTCTAGCCCTTTCCAAACTTAGGAGCCTTAATGCAACAGTTTATTCTATAAAGATTAACTTTGATTTTACTTTATTCTTAAAATATTTTTCATAAAAGCTAAATTTTTTTCTTTAAAAAAAAAAATATTGGCCAAGTGTGATGGCTCATGCCTATAAATGAGCCAGTCACTCTGGGATTGAACTTCTGCTTAAGCTCAGGAGTTCAAGAGCTGAGCAAGAGTAAGACCCTGTCTCTGCTAAATATAGAAGCTATAGTCCCAGCTACTCAAGAGGCTGAGGCAAGGGGATCGCTTGAGCCCAAGAGTTATAGGTTGCTTTGATGAGCTATGACTCCATGGCACTCTACTCAGGGCAATACAGTGAGACAGTCTCCAAAAAAAAAAAAAAGAAAAGAAAAGAGGCTCGGAGCCCGTAGCACAGTGGTTACAGCACCAGCCACGTATACCAAAGTTGCTGGCGGGTTGGAGTCCAGCCCAGGCCAGCTAAACAACAGTGACAACTACAGCAAAAAATAAATAGCCAGGCATTATGGTGGGCACCTGTAGTCACGGCTACTTGGGAGGCTGAGGCAAGAGACTCACTTAAGCCCAGGAGTTTGAGGTCGCTGTGAGCTGTGATGCCATAGCACTCTACCCAGGGTGGCAGCTTGAGACTCTGTCTCAAAAAAAAAAAAAAAAAGGAAAGAAAGGAAAATATTGTTAAGGTGTGATATTTCTGAACTCACAATTTCCTATTCTTGAGACCTAATTTACGCTTTTATACTACTGAATTATTAGTATGTGCTGATGAATCGAGCATGCAAATTAAGTGTGCCCAAGATACCAGCAAGCATCCTCAATTGGTAATTTTTCTAGTTATTTCTGTGATCTCTTCATCTTGCCTGCTCTTTCCAGTCGTATGAGACAATCTGGAATCTACATAGTTCTCTGTGCTCTGAGAGCCAGCCCCTCAGGGTTTTTTTTTTAATCTATGTAACTGATTTTTATTATTAACTCTTCATTTTTTCAACCATTATTTATGGTTTTTCATTATTTTCAGGCTACAAAGGTAATTGACAGTAAAATATTAGAAATAATTGACAGTCTTTCAATGTATACCCTTTCACTCAGCAATTTTAATTTCAAGGAATTTATCCTACTTTATTAATCAGAAAAGTATACAATGTCATTATTAATCATTGACATTTAACATTATTTAAAATGCAAAAATTGATTATCTCTTAGTGTTGGGATTGTGGGTGTTTTGGGGTTTTTTTATTTTATTTATCAGTAGTGGATATATACTATTTATATAATTTAAAAGAATTTTTCTCTAGGCAGCAGAAATATGAAGTCAATTTGAGATGAGTAAAGTTGTGATAATGAGGGTTTTTTTTTTAATTTATAGGGAGAAGAAGCTGATGATGATGATATTTACAATGTTCTTTCTACATTAAAGCGGTTAACTTCTTTTCACAAGTATGTCATTTTATTTAAAGTAGATGTAGTGAGCTGGGTAAAGTGGCATATGTACAATTTCAGTTACTGCAAAGACTGAGGCAGGAGGCTTTCTTGAGCCCTCTAGCTCAAGGCCACAGTCTATGGCAGCACCTATGAAAAGCCACTCTACTCTAGCCAGGACAATATAGTAAGATCCTACTGTTTCAAAATAAGAGGGTAGAGTAGATTTAGTGAATAGCACACACTAGCATACAGCACAGAATGATTAATATTTGTAATGTTTGACATTCCTATAAAAATGGGAAATTGTAGAGAGATACTGAGTTATGCTTTTTCTTTATTTACATTTTCTCTAAATCAGTGGTTCACAACTTTCCTAATGCCACGACCCTTTTTTTTTTTTTAAAGGCAGAGTCTCACTTTATTGCCCTCCGTAGAGTGCTATGACGTCACAGCACAGCAACCTCCAGCTCCTGGGCTTAGGCAATTCTCTTGTCTCAGCCTCCCGAGTAGCTGGGACTACAGGCACCAGCCACAAACACCTGGCTATTTTTTTGTTGCAATTTGGCTGGTACTGGGTTTGAACCCATCACCCTCTGTATATGGCGCCCTGCCCACTGAGCTATAGGCACCGCCCATGCCATATCCCTTTAATACATTTCCCCATGTTGTGGTGACCCTCAACCATAAAATTATTTTTGAAGTAGCAATAAAAATAATTTATGGTTGGAAGTCACCACAACATGGGGAACTATATTAAAGGGTTGCAGCATTAGGAGAGTTGAGAACCACTGCTCTAGATGAACTTTTTATCATTTAATTGTTTAAGGTATAAGATTTATCAATGTAATGAAGATTTATAATTTAATGTAATATATATACATTATGAAAGTTTCTCAATTAGTACTATTTAACAAATTAGGGCTAGATTTAGTGGCCCACACCTGTAATCCCAACATTTTGGCAGGCCAGGGCTGGAGGATTGCTTAAGGCAAAGAGCAGGAGCAACCTAGCAAAACTCTTTCTCTACAAAAAAATAGAAAAATTTACCAGAATTTGTATTATGCACCTTTACTGTCCCCACTACTTGGGAGGCTATGGTAGGAGCATTGCTTGAGTCTTAAGAGTGTGAAGAATGAGTTATGGGGACACTACTGCACTCTAACCTGAGCAACAGATCAAGACCCTGTCTTTGAAAAAAATAGATGAGCTTATTTTATAAGCTAGAGTTTTACAGGTATAAATTTCAATCGGTAGCTGTTACAAATCTTGCTAAATAAGAAGTAACATGGAGGGTAGCTAGAAATACTGGTCAAAGAATACAAAACCTTAGAAAGGAAGAATAAGCTTGAGAGATGTATTGACAACATGGTGACTATCATTAATAACGATGTTATTATATTCTTGAAAAACACTTAGAGGGCATATTTTAAGCATTCTTACCAGAAAAACGTAAATATGTAAGGTAATCCATAGGTTGCTTAGTTCGATTTAGTCATTGTACAATGTGTATATATTTAGAACAACATTTATACAATATATGTGATTTTTATCTGTCAATTTAAAGAGTTGATAAAAAGAAATAGGATTATGAGGAAAGTCATGGTTATTCTTGTGAGTATTTTCCTGAATTGTTCTTGTTTGGTTGGTTCTTGTGATTTTACTGTATTGACAGGACAATTGAATTTAATAAGGAAAAAAGATTCAGATCAATGAAATAGGTTTTCAAATTGTATAATAATTTACATGTCCCTTGTAATAAGATATGCCTACCTTCTTCATGAATAAAGGAAAACAGAGAACTTTCTTGTCCAAAGAAAAGTTCACATATATCTCTTACATTAATGAATGCTTCAGAATTTCTAAAAATCTAATATATAAGTAAATTTTTTGATACTTCATGGAGAACTAAATCTTATTTAAAAAAAAAAATACTGTACTTCGTTGTTTATAAATAAAAGTTGCCAGCCAGTATCAAAAGAACAATTTTTAGTAGTAGACCTCATGAAAATTTAAAATGTCACCTTTATTACATTCAGAAGTGGTAGAAACTTTGACTTAAATGTCTGAGGTTTTATTGTTGTTGATTTCTTTAATGAGTTCCTAGTATTAGTTCTTACTTTTTTTCTGTTCTCTGCTGTCTCTCTTACTTGCTTTGTTTTTTTTCTAATGACCTTCTTTATTTTTTTAAGTTTGAGCATATAAAACTTTCTTTTATGGATCTTTTTCAATTCTGCAAAAAAATGAAATGATTTTATTCTTCCACTCACTAAAACTAAGTGGAAATTTAAATTTCCTTCCACTCTAGAATAAAGTTAATGCATTTTTGTTTATTTTAGTGCTCATGATCTCACAAAATGGGATCTGTTTGGTAATTGCTACAGATTACTGAAGACTGGAATTGAACATGGAGCAATGCCAGAACAGGTAGGAGTTTACCAATGTCTTCTGTTGTGACATTGTAGAAAACTAAGCTTTTCTGAAGTCACATGATTATCAAAATCCTTTTATAGGAAGTAGTTGATACCTGTAGGTGTTTTAAAGAAAACTTTTGCTTATAGTGTATCTTAAAATTTTAATGTTAAGGTAAGCATTAATTACTACAGTAGCAACTTAAAAACTTTAGATTAATTCATTATGTAATGAAAATTTCTGATGGTTGTATTAAAATGACTGTGCTAGGTATTAATAATAAGCTTTAGGTATGGTTTAGTTATGTGCTAAAACTATAGTTAAATAAGCATGAGAGTCTTTCGTAGATTTTGAACTTTTTGTATTCAACTCATATACAAATTAGACTAGAAGGGGGAAGAATTCAGCAGAGACTTGAGTAGAATGATTAGTCAACTTAATTCTATATGAGAAAAGAAAGATTTATTTCTATACTGCAGACACTGATAGAGACCAAGATACCATCTCCATATTTAGGTGTAGGTAATATTTAGGGGATAATCGCATTCATTTCCCATTTTGACTTAAAATAGTAAAATATACAATGCTTAGATGACACCCTTGTTACTGTTAAGCAATACAAATTTCAACAGATATAAGAAATGAATAATTTTAGTATTAAAAGTTAATCATAGAAATAGTGCTTTATTATTATTGTATTTTAAATTGTATGGCATTATTCATTTTCTTCATCTCTAAAAATGTTCCTGATTATGCTAGATATTTTTACTGTATTTGCAGTAAGAGGCTAAGTATATGACCTTGTTATTTTTCTTCAGTTATTGCTGATGCTTCAACTTCCCATCCTCTCTTCATCTTAGTCTTTTCAATAACCTAATTATAATGCACTCATATTTTCAAGCCATGCTTCATAATTGAAAGGAAATGGGAAAAATCAAGATGTCCTTTTTTCCTTTCTATACTTTCCTTAGGGAGAAAATAAGACTAGCACATCTGGTTTTGTCTGGGGATTTATAACCATGTCTAAATTTTTTAACTCACTTATACAAACATCATTATTGTCACAGTGTTGTCCTCTGTTGTTGTTTTGGTTTTCTGTTGCTTATTTTCATTGTGTATGTATTATTTTCCATTTATTTTAATTTGTTGAACAGGAGAACATACTTATGTGACATTAAAGTTATGTCTTTAACTTTGTTAACTTTTTAGACAGCCTTATTTGTTGACCATGTGTATGAAGTTTGAGTGCATAACTAATTATATGTTTCTTCATTTTGTTAACACTTAGAAACATCTTTTAAGATACTCAATATTGAAAATATAAAATCTATTCAATCAGTTCTTCACAGGATAATACAAGATTACTTTTTCAGGTTCCAACTGTTTACATTGAATTAGAATCTATAGAAAATGCCCTTTTAGAGGAAGGACATCAAAGATCTGCCAAAATATTTGTTAATGTTAACCCTCAATTATGCCTGGTGTTTTGAAGATACCTTCAAACTAACTGTCTAGCTATTTGGGGGGACTGTGTACCTCATTTTATTGTACTTCACAATAATTGCGATTTTTAGAAATTGAAGGTTTGTGGCAACCTTTCGTCAAACAAGTCTGTTGGTACCATTTTTCTACTAGCAGGTTCTCACCTCATGTCTCTGTCACATTTTGGTAATTCCTGCAGTATTTCAGACTTTCTCATTGTTCTTATATCTGTTACAGTGATTAATAATCTTTAATCTTTCTATTTAAACTGTTTTGAGGAGCCATGCGTCACACCCACATAAGAGGGCATATTTAATAAATGTTGTGTATGTTCTGCCTGTTCTGCTGACAGGCCATTCCCCACATCTCTCTTTTCAGGCCCCTCTATCTCCTAAGACACAACAGTATTGAAATTGGGCCAGTTAATAACCCTATACTGGCTCCTAAGCATTCAGATAAAAGGAGGAGTCACACATCTCTGGCTTTAAATCAAAAGCTAGAAACAATTAAGATTAGTAAGGAAGGCATGTTGAAAGCTTGGACTTTTGTGCCAAAGAGCCAACTTGTAAATATAAAGGATAAGTTCTTAAAGGATATGGAAAATGTAACTCCAGTGAACATACAAACGATAAAAAAGTAAAACAGCCTTATTGCTGATATGGAGAAAGTTTTAATGGTCTGGATAGAAGATCAAATCAGCCACATTCCCTAATCCAGCCCAATCTAGAGCAAGGTCCTTACTATCTTCATTTCATTGAAGGCTGAGAGAGATAAGAAAGCTACAAAAGAAAAGTTGGAAGCTAGTAGAGGTTATTGGCACATAATATTTAAGGTAGGAAGCCGCCTTTCATAACAGCAGTACAAGATGAAGCAGCAAGTGTCGAAGCAAGCTTCTACATCAGTAGAAGCTGCAGGAAATTATCTAGATCTAGCTAAGATTACTGTTGAAGATGCCTACACTAAACAATAGATTTTCATTGTAGCATAAGATGCCATCTAGAACTTTCTTAGTTACAAGTCAATGCATGGTTTTGAAAGACAGGCTGTCTTATTCCACGCTAATGCAGCTGGTTGAAGTCATTCCTCATTTACCATTCCAAAATTCCTAGGATCCTTAAGAACTGTGCTAAATCTACTCAGCCTGAGCTCTATAAATGGGACAACAAAGCCTGGATGATAGCACATTTCTAATATGGTTTACAGAATATTTTTTAAGCCCACTATTGAGACCTACCTACTGCTTGAGAAAAAGGATTTCTTTCCAAATATTACTTCTTGTTGACTGTGTACCAGGTCACTGAAGAACACTGATAAAAATAACACAGGGCAATTAATCTTGTTTTCATCCCTACTAGCACAGCATTAATTCTGAAACCCATGGATCAAAGAGTTATTTCTACTTTTAAGTCTTATTATTTAGGAAAAAACATTTGATAAGCCTATAGCTACCATAGTGATTCCTATCATAGATCTGAGTAACATAAATTGAAAACCTTCCGGAAAGGATTCACCATTTCAGATGCCATTAGGATCACTCATGGTTCATAGGAGAAGGTCAAAATATCAGCATTAATAGGAGTTTATAAGAAGCTGATTCTAGTCATGGATGACTTTGAAGAGTTCCAGAGTTCAGTGGAGAAAGAAACTGCATGTGTGGTGTCAATAGCAAGAGAACTAGAATTAGAAATGGAGCCTAAATATGTAAATGAATTGCTACAATCTCTTTGATCAAACTTTAATAAATGAGAAGTCACTTCCTAAGGATGAGCAAAGTGGTTTCTTGAGATGGAATCTATTCCTGGTGAAGATGCTGTGAACATTGTTGAAATGGTAACAAATGATTTAGAATATTACACAAACTTAGTTAATAAGCAGCTGCAGGATTTGAAGAGGATTTTGAAAAAAAGATCTCTTGTAGGAAAACAGCATGGCATGCTACAGAGAAGTTTTTTGTGAAAGGCAGAGTTAATCAATGCAAAATACTTTACTGTCATTTTGTTTTAAGAAATTGTCGCAGCTACCCTAGCCTTCAGCAGCCACCCTGATAAGTTAGCAGCCATGAACATCAAGGCAAGACCCTCCACCAGCAAAAATATTATGAATTGCTGAAGGGTCAGATGATCAGTAGCATTTTTTAGCAATAAAATACTTTTTAGTTAAGGTATATATATACTGGGGTTTTTTAGACGTAATGTTTTTGCACATTTAAAAGACTATAGTATAGTATAGTGCACTTTTTATGCCCTAGGAAACCAAAATATTTGTGTGACTTGCTTTATTCCAATCTTTGTTATTTTTGTGGTGGTCTGGAACTGAACCTACAATATCCCTAAGATGTACCTATGTGTATATACATGTATTTATTTCTCTCAGTGATCTATCTTTTCTTTTCTAGTACTACTTTAACTATTATAGCTTTAGGATATGTAGTAAACCAAACTTTGAAAGAACTTATTTATTCTATTTTTTTAAAAGTCAAATTATAGAAACTATAATAATAGAAAATGAACTAACTTATTCCCTTCACCTGCTTCATCAATTGTCAATATGTTTTTCACATTTGCATACTTGATCACTCTGTCTGTGTATTACATGTATTAGTATACATATATAAATATTAATTTTTTATAGCAATTTTCTAAGCCTAGGTTCCAATCCAGGATAACACTTTGCATGTAATTGTTTGGGTTTTTTTGTTTGTTTTTTGAGACAGTCTCACTGTGTAGCCGTCTATAGAGTGTCCTGGCGTCACAGCTCACAGCAACCTCAAACTCTTGGGCTCAAGTGATTCTTTTGCCTCAGCCTCCCAAGTAATTGAGACTATAGATGCCCCCAACAATACCTGGCTATTTTTTCTTTTAAGAGGCGAGTTCTTGCCCTGGCTCAGGCTGGTCTAGAACTGGTGAGCTCAGGCAATCCACTCTCCCAAAGTGCTAGGATTACAGGCCAGAGCTACTACATCTATTATAATAATTATTGTATCTCTTTTGTCTCCTTAAATTTGGAATCGTCTCAACCTTGTGTTTCATGACATCAACATTTTGAAGAGTATAGACTGGTTATTTTATAGAACGTTCTTATTTTATTTTATTTTTAAGGCAGAGTCTCACTAGCCCTAAATAGAGTGCTATGGCCTTATAGCTCACAGCAACCTCAAACTCCTGGGTTCCAGCTATCCTCTTGACTCAGTGTGTCTCCCAAGTAGCTGGGACTACAGGCACCTGCCCCCAGCTAATTTTTCTATTTTTAGTAGACATAATCTTTCTCTTAATTAGGCTTATTCTGAACTCCTGGACTCAAGAGATAAACCCATGTCGGCCTCTCAGAGTGCTAAGATTATAGGCAAGAGCCACCATCCCCTACTTACAGAATGTTCTTAATTGAGTTTTGTCAGAAGTTCTGAATATTTAGGTTTGAATTACACACTTTTGTAGGAATGCTACGTAAATGATGTTTTGTTCTCAGTGTATCACATCAGGATGAACATAATGCCAATTCATTATTGACATTATTAACTTTAATTTTGATCACTTGAAGAAGGTGAGGTCTGCCAAGTTTCTTACTATGTACTTACCAATATCCTTTTTAAATAATAAGTAATCTGTAAGGAGATCCTTTAAAAGTATGTACATAATCCTTTTTCTTTTCAAACTTTGATATAATAGTTTTAGTATCCACTTACGATCCTTGCTTGACTCAGTTATTACTATGATGATCACAAAATTATGAATAAAATGATTTTCTGACTCTATCACTTATGTTATTTTTCTTAATTGGCATTCTACAATAGGGAAAAACTTTCCATTCACTCATTTGCTTTTTATAATTTTAAGTTCATTTTTAAAAATTGAATATCTTAACAGACTTGTAGATTCCTATTATATTTCTATTTTATTCAACTAATTATCCTTCAGTTATCTTATTTATTTTGGCACTCATATTGTTTTCCAGATTTGGCCAGTGCAAGCTGCTTTTAAACCAGCTCCTGTGTGCTTTAGCTGTGTGTTCCCCAAACTCTGTGCCTCAGACCACTATGAGTCTCTGGCCAGAGAGCTCTGCCTGTCCCCTTTCCAGTCCATGGAATAATTGTCTTCTGTGGAAAAATTGTCTTCCATGAAACTCAGGAACTGGTTCACACAGCAGGTGGTGAGCTGTGGGAGATTAAGCTAAGCAGCTTCACACCAGCCCCTCCGCATCCTGGCATCACTGTCTGAACTTGCTTACATCTCTGCCTGAGCTCTGCCTAACCACCCCCACTTCCCCACCCCTTCCAGGGAAAAATTATCTTTCATGAAACTGGTCCCTAGTGCCAAAAACATTGGGGACCGCTGCTTAACATTGGGGACCGCTGCTTTAGATATGTTTTGAGCAGTTCCATCTTTTATAGCATGAGAATATGTTTCAGGAACTATTTATGTTTCCTTTCCCCCCCTCCCCCAATGAATTTTTAACCTATGATAGATAGCTCAGGCTACTCTTCCACTCTTTTTTTTTTTTTTTTTTTTTTTTTTAATTAAATCATAGCTGTGTACATTAATATGATCATGGGGCACCATACACTGGTTTTATAGACCATTTGACATATTTTCATCACACTGGTTAACATAGCCCTCCTGGCACTTTCTTAGTTACTGTGTTAAGACATTTACATTCTACATCAACTAAGTTTCACATGTACCCTTGTAAGATGCACAGCAGGTGTAATCCCACCAATCACCCTTCCTCTGCCCATCCTCCCCACTCCCTCCCCTCCCTCTGCCTCTTCCCTGTATTCTTAGGTTATAACTGGGTTGTAGCTTTTATATGAAAGCCATAAATTAGTTTCATAGTAGGGCTGAGTACATTGGATACTTTTTCTTCCATTCTTGAGATACTTTACTATGAAGAATATGTTCTAGCTCCATCCATGTAAACATGAAAGAGGTAAAGTCTCCATCTTTCTTTAAAGCTGCATAATATTCCATGGTGTACATATACCACAATTTATTAGTCCATTCATGGATCGATGGCCACTTGGGCTTTTTCCGTAACTTACCAATTATGAATTGGGCTGCAATGAACATTCTGATACAAGTATCTTTGTACTCTTCCACTCTTTACTCATGCCTTCTAATGTTTGACACATGCCTGTCAGATTCTCACTTTACATTTACCTTTTTCCCCAGATAATATTTTGTGT
>CAUYPK010063910.1:0-34571 GCA_963574355.1 Loris lydekkerianus | reverse complement strand
CTTAGGCCATTAACCATTCATTATTTAATCATTTCTCTCTTTTTTTTTTATTGTTAAATCTTAGCTGTGTACATTAGTGCAATCAAGGGGTACAATGTGCGGGTTTCATATACAATCTGAAATATTCTCATCAAACTGTTCAACGTAGCCTTCATGGCATTTTCTTAGTTATTGTATGTAGACATTTGTATTCTGCCTTTAGTAAGTTTCGCCTGTACCCATTCTAAGATGGGCGCCACCCATTACCCTCCCTCCACCAAGACCTCCCCCCTCCCTTCCCCTTCCTTGGCCCTTTCCCTTACAGCCCTCAGTAGAGTGCCATGGTGTCATAGCTCACAGCAACCTCAAACTCTTGAGTTCAAGCCATAATCTTGCCTCAGCCTCCCAAGTAGCTGGGATTACAGGTGCCCACCATGATGCCTGGCTATTTTTAGAGACGGGATCTCGCTCTTAGTCAGGCTGGTCTTGAACTCATGAGCTCAAGCAAACTGCCTGTCTCAACCTCCCAGACTGCTAGGATTATAGGTGTGACCCACTATGCCAAGCCTTTTACCCCTATTTTATTTACTTATTTATTTATTTATTATTATTTTTTTTTAATTTATCACTTTATCACCCTTGGTAGAGTGGCGTCACAACTCACAGCAACCTCCAACTCCTGAGCTTAGGCAATTCTCTCGCCTCAGCTCCAGAGTAGCTGGGACTACAGGCACCTGCCAGAATGCCTGGCTATTTTTTTGTTGCAGTTTGGCGAGGGCTGGGTTTGAACCTGCCACCCTCGATATATGGGGCTGGCACCCTATCCACTGAGCCACAGGCGCTGGCCTTGCCCTTACTTTAAATGTCTTTTTTGAAGTCTTCTCTGACCATCCCTACTCCCATCCTCATCTTCACACTATCCATCAGCGTTCATATCCTTTTCTTTTCTTAGTATTTTGTGGTACTCTACGAATGCCTCTGCTATGGCAGTTGCATGGCTGAGAACTTGTTATCACCCTCATTAGGCAGGAAGTTTTTTTTTCTTTTCTTTTCTTTCTTTCTTTTTCTTTTTTTTGAGATAGAGTCTCACTTTGTCAAGCTTGGTAAAGTGCCATGTTGTCATAGTTCACGGCAACCTCAAACTGCTGAGCTAAAGCGATTCTCCTGCCTCAGGCTCCCAAGTAGCTGGGACTACAGGCACCTGCCAACAATGCCTGGATATTTTTAAAGACAAGGTCTTGCTCTTGCTCAGGGTGGTCTCAAACTTGTGAGCTCAGGCAATCCACCTGCCTTTGCCTCCCAAATCCTGGGATTACAGGTGTGAGCCACCGTACCTGGCCTAGGCTGGAAGATTTCTGAAAGCAGACTGTGGTTTATTTATTTATTTGTAGAGACAGAGTCTCACTTTGTCACCCTTGGTAGAGTGCCGTGCTGTCACACGACTCACATCAACCTCCAGCTCCTGGGCTTATGCGATTCTCTTGCCTCAGCCTCCCGAGTAGCTGAGACTATAGGCGCCTGCCACAACCCCCAGCTACTTTTTTGTGGCAGTTTGGCTGAGGCTAGGTTTGAACCTGCCACCCTCTGTATATGGGGCTGGCGCCCCATTCACTGAGCTACAGGCGCTGCCCAAAGACTGTGGTTTATTTATCATTGTTCTCAGAACAGAACACAGCCTCTGGTTCATAGTATATGTTCAATGCATATATCTTACATGAATATATTTATATTCATGGACATATACTTACATACTAATGAATGAAGGAATGAATTAATGAATAAATGAGTTGACCTTGAGTGAAATCTAAATGGCCTGAGGAAAATTACTTCCCACTCTCGATTTCTGCATATAAAATGAAGGGTTTGGACAAGATCATGTCCAAGATCCCTGTTTACTCAGACCTCCTGAGGAGATAGGAGTAAAAACCTATACCCTTCTGTGACCTTCGGAAAGCAATGGGAAGAAAAAAATAATAAGGACGAAAATGGAAATCAGTGAAATAAGAAACAGGCAAACAATAAAGAAAATCAATGAAAGCAAAGCCTGGTTCTTTGAAAAAAATCAATAAAATTGATAAACCTCTAGCTAGATGGATCATCCACAAAAGAGGAAAGACACCAAATACCAATATGAGGAATGAAAGCAGGAGCACTCTATATTAGACCCTACACACACGAGGAGGATTAAAAGGGAGTATTATTAACAAATGTATAGAATAAATTTGACAACTTAGATAAAATGGACAAAGTACTTGAAAAACACATGTTACCAAAACTGGCCCAAGAAGAAATAGAAAATCTGAATAGCCCTCTATCCATTTAAGACTCAAATTCTTACTTTTTTTTAAATGGCAAAATTCTATCAGGCATTTAAGGATGAAATAATCCTAATCATGCAGTAATTGTTCTAGAAAACCAGGAAGGAACATTTCCCAATTTATTTTATAAATCCAGCATTACCATGATATCACAACCGAAGATATTATAAAAGAAGAAAACTGCAGACTGGTATCCCTCATGAACACAGACACAAAGCTTTAACAAATTTTTTGCAAGTTGAACCCAGCAATATACAAAAAGGGATAGTACTTTGGAACCAAACGGGATAATCTAGAAATGCAGGACATACAGATAAGAAAGAAGAAAAGAAATTGTCTTTATTCACAGATAACATGAAGCATATGTAGAAAACCCTAGGCAATTAACAAAAACTTCTAAGACTAAACAAGTGAATCCAGCAAGGCTACAGAATGCAAGGTCAATGTACAGATTATCAGTTGTGTTTTTATATAGTAGTAACAAACAATTGGAAAATGAAATGAGAAGGTGCCATCTACAGTAGCAGTAACAAACATGAAATACTTAGAGATAAATTGAATAAAAGATGTGTGAGACTTCAAACTACAAATTAAGAGAGAAATTAAAGATCTAAATGAATAAAGAGATATGCCATGTTCTTGAATGGTGTATTGATCAGGATTCTTGAGGGACAGAACTAATAGAATCCTCAAACAACATCATTCAATGGTCATTTTGTTATAACTTTGATGAGGTAGAAAATTCCCGGCAAGGGCCATTGTCTGTGTGGAGTTTGCGTGTTCTCCCACGTCTGCTGGGTTTTCTCTGGGCACTCTGGTTTCTTCCCACATCCCCAAGATGTGCATGTTAGGTTAATCACATGTCAAATGGCCCCAGTCTGAGTAAGTATGAGGGTGTGTGAGTGTGCCCTGTAATGGGGTGGCGGCCTGTTCAGGGTTGGTTCCCACCTGCCACCCTCAACTGCCAGGACAGGCTCTGGTCACCTGTGATCCTGAACTGAAATAAGCAGGTGGGAAAATGAATGAATGCATGAATACAAATTATTGCAAAATAAAATTTTGTCCAGTCCACAATAATCATACAAGAACATGACAATAAACGATGCCTTACTAAAGCACGAGCCCTGCATATTTATGATTGTTTGGGATTGTGTGGTGTGGTTGGAGAGGCTCCTTACAGTCTTCGCTTTGCAAACATTTATTGTATTATTTAACCCACTGCCACAATGACGACCATTACTCTGAATTCCTCAGAAATTGGGTGAATATTATCTTATTTGTTTTTATTTATTTCTTTCTTTTTTTAGAGACTGAGTCTTACTTTCTCACTCTCAGTAGAGTGCTATGGCATCACAGCTCACAGCAACCTCCAATTCCTGGGTTTAGGCGATTCTCTTGCCTCAGCCTCCCGAGTAGGTGGGACTACAGGTGCCTGCCACAACGCCTGGCTATTTTTTTTTTTTGCAGTTTGGCCGGGGCTGGGTCTGAACCCACCACCCTCAGTATATGGGGCTGGCGCTCTACTCATTGAGCCACAGGTGCCACCCTGTTTTTATTTATTTATTTATTTATTTATTTATTTATTTATTTATTTATTTATTTGAGATAGAATCTCACTCTGTTGCTCTAGGACGGTAGATGCCATGGTATCATAGCCCACAGTATTCTCAAACTCT
Organism: Loris lydekkerianus; assembly: GCA_963574355.1. NCBI lineage: Eukaryota > Metazoa > Chordata > Mammalia > Primates > Lorisidae > Loris > Loris lydekkerianus. The sequence continues at coordinate 30,598 of CAUYPK010063910.1, read as the reverse complement.
TGGGCTTGAGCAACCCTCTTGTCTCAGCTTCCCAAGTAGCTGGGACTATAAGCATGCATCACCATGTCTGATTAATTTTTTTTTTATTTTTAGTAGAGCTTGGGATCTCACTCTTGATCAGGCTGGTCTTGAACTCCTGAGCTCAAGCAGTCCACCCGCCTTGGCCTCCCAGAGTGCTAGGATTACAGGTATGAGCCATCACAACTGGCCTTTCTTAGTAAAATGTATGTATAACGTAAGTGTATGAATAGCTAACACTTATTTAAATGTTTAATATTAGAGGTATTTTGGTCTTTATTTATAAGTTTGGTGAGGGTTTTGTGACTAGAAACATGCTGAAGGAACGTAACTCTTTTTTGTTTGTTTGTTTTTGGTAGAGACAGAGTCTCACTTTATCACCCTGGGTAGAGTGTTGTGGCATCACAGCTCACAGCAACCTCCAACTCCTGGGTTTAGGCGATTCTCTTGCCTCAGCCTCCCCAGTAGCTGGGACTACAGGCAGCTGCCACAACACCCGGCTATTTCTTGTTGTTGTTGTTGCAGTTTGGCCAGGGCCGGGTTTGAACCCGCCACCCTAGGTTTATGGGGCTGACACCATTCTCACTGAGCCACAGGCACTGCCCGGAACTTGACTCTTGTTTATGTCAATTGGCCTATGGTAAAATTTGATTCACTTTATATCATTTCATTTGAAGTCATAGTTACCCAAGAAACCATTTAAGTGAAGACTTGCTATATATAGAAATGTAAGGGGACATTTATTAGGGGAATTGGTTCGCACGATTATGAAGGCTGAGAAGTCCCATGACAGGTCATCTGCAAGCTGGAGACGCTGGGATGCCAGCAGCATGGCTCAGTCCAAGTGTGAAGACCTCAGAACCAGGGAGGACCACGATGAATTCTCAGTCTGAGGATGAACTTCTAATAATCTGGCAGGGGAGTGGGTGAGGGGCGAGTAGGGTGAAGAGAAACCACTTGTGTAAGCCCTGGAGTCCAAAGGCTGGGGAGCTGGGGTTCTGTTGTCCAAGGAGAGCAGAGGAAATGTGTCCCAGCCCCAGCAGATGGAGAGATGCATTTGTCTTTTCTCTGTTTGTCTTCTCTCGAGGTCCCCAGCTGGGTGATAGTGTCTGCCCACCTTGAGGGCAGATCTTCCCCACCTAGTCCACTCAGACTCCTGTACTAATTTCCTCTGGAAACATCCTTACAGACACACTCAAAAACAATGCTTCACCAGGTTTTTAGATAGTCCTTAATCTAGTCAAGTTGGCATCTAATTTTACTCAATACTGTTAAGATGTTAATTCTCCTAAAATGGATCTATAGATTCAATGCAATCCCAATCATTATCACCGAGTAATTTTTGCAGAAATGACAGCTAATTCCAAAATTTATGTGGAAATTCAAAGGTCTTAGAATATCTAAATCTGTCTTGAAAAGGAACAGCAGCAAGCTTGGCACCAACCACATACACCAGAGCTGGTGGTTTCGAATCCAGCCCGGGCCTGCCAAACAACAATGACAACTACAACCAAAAAATAGCCAGGCATTGTGGCAGGCACCTGTAGTCCCAGCTACTTGGGAGGCTGAGGCAAGAGAATTGCTTAAGCCCAGGAGTTAGAGGTTGCTGTGAGCTGTGATGCCACAGTGCTCTACCCAGGGTGACAGCTTGAGGCTTTGTCTAAAAAAAAAAAAGAGAGAGAACGGGAAAGTAGGATTCATATCACCTCGCTTCAAGACCTACCATACAGCTAGCTATAGTAACCAAGCCAAGTGTGGTATTGGCGTAAGGATGGACATCCAGATCGATGACACAGAATAGAGAGTCCAGAAATAGATCCACACATGTTTTGTCAATTGATTTTTGACAAAGGTGCTAGGGTAGCTTAAAGAGGAAAGGATATCTTTTCAACAATTGATGCTAGAGCAACTAGATGGTCTTATGGGAAAAAATATACCTTGACCTTAACCTCATCATACACATAAAAATAAACTAGAAATGAATCATAGGCCTAAAAATAAAGGCTAAAATGATAAAATTCCAAAATAAAATATTAAATAAAAATCTTTCTGATATTGGGCTACACAGAGGTTTCTTAGGAGACCAAAATCACTCACCATAAAAGAAACAATAAATTTGACTCCACTGAAATTAGAACCTTCTGCTTTTCAAAGAATACTTTCAGAAAATGAAAACTGGGGTAGTCCCTGTGGCTCAAGGAGTAGGGCTCTGGCCCTATATACTGGAGGTGGCGGGTTCAAAACTGGCCCCTGCCAAAAACTGCAAAAAATAAAAATAAAAATAAAAGGTCTGGTTATTTAAAAAAAAAAAAGAAAAGAAAGAAAGAAAGAAAGAAAGAAAATGAAAATGAAAATGGTTGCAGAGCTCAGTGGCTCACACCACCTGTAATCCCAACACTTGGGAGGCCAAGGCAGGTGGATTGCCTGAGTGCATGGGTTCAAGACAAGTCTGAGCCAGAGCAACACCTTATCTTTAAAAATAGCCAGACCTGGGAGGCTCCTATGGTTCAGTGAGTAGGGTGCCAGCCCCATATACGGAGGGTGGTGGGTTCAAACCCAGCCCCGGCCAAATTGCAACAAAAAAATAGCCGGGCCTTGTGGCAGGTGCCCGTAGTCCCAGGTACTTGGGAGGCTGAGGCAAGATAATTGCCTGAGCCTAAGATTGCTATGAGCTGTGACACCACAGCACTCTACCAAGGGTGACAAAGTGAGACTGTCTGAAAAAAAGAAAAAAAAAGAAAACAGATGCTGGCTTGGTGGCTCACACCTGTAATCTTGGCACTCTGGGAGGCAAAGGTCGGTGTATTGCTTGAGTTCAAGATTAGCCTGAACAAAAGCAAGACCTCATCTCTAAAAATAGCCAGGCATTGTGGAGGGCACCTGTAGTCCCAGCTACTCGAGAGGCTGAGGCAAGAGGATCACTTGAGTCCAAAGTTTGAGGTTGCTGTGAGCTATGATGCCACAGCACTCTACCAAGGGTGACAAAGTGAGACTCTGCAAGAAAGAAAGGAAGGAGGGGGTGGCACCTGTGGCTCAAAGGGGTAGGGCGCCAGCCTCATATGCCGGAGGTGGCAGGTTCAAATCCAGCCCCGGCCAAAAACTGCAAAAAAAAAGGAAGGAAGGAAGGAAATGGAAACAGAAGTCATAGATCACAGCCTGGGAGAAAGTATAATGTATGTATCAGACAAAAGACTTATATTCAGAATATGTATAGAATACTTAACAAGTTAATAAGAAGAAGACAAACAACCCAATTTTTTTTTGCAGTTTTTGGCCAGGGCCAAGTTTGAACCCACTACCTCTGGTCTATGGGGCTGGCACCCTACTCATTGAGCCACAGGCACCACCCTACCCGATCTTTTTAAATAAGAAGACATCCAGGGTGGCGCCTGTGGCTCAAAGGAGTAGGGCTCTGGTCCCATATGCGGGAGGTGGTGGGTTCAAACCCAGCTCTGGCCAAAACTACTAAAAAAAAGAAAACAAACAAAAAAAAGTAGCTGGGCATTGTGGTGGGCGCCTGTAGTCCCAGCTATTAAAAAAAAAAAAAGAAGACATCCAATCTTTGTTGTTGTTGTTGTTGTTGTTGTAGTTTGGCCAGAGCTGGGCTTGAACTCACCACCCTCAGTATATGGGGCCTGCGCCCTACCCGCTGAGCCATAGGTGCCACCCCAACCCAATCTTTTTTAATAAGAAGACAACCAACCCAATCTTTTTTCATGGACAAAAGATTTGGACAATTGTTTCAGCAAAATAATAATGTGAATGGCTAATAGTTACATTCAACATCATTAATTATCAAGGAAATTCAAATTAAAACTATAGTGGAATATTACTACACTCCAATTAGAATAGTTAAAAGGAAAAGGATGGATAACACTAAGTGTGGACAAGGACACAGAGCAACTAGGGTTCTCATATACTGCTAGTGGGTGCATAAAATGCCACAATCTCTCTGAAAAATAGTTTGACAATTTCTTAAAAATTTAATGCACACTTACCATAAGGCCCACCAATTGCCCTACTAGACACGTACCACCCCAAAATGAAAATGCATGTCCGCAACAGCTCCAGGGTGGCGCCTGTGGCTCAAAGGAGTAGGGCACTGGCCCCATATGCTGGAGGTGGTGGGTTCAAACCCAGCCCTGGCCAAAAACTGCAAAAGAACAGCTCCAAACCAGAGATGTTGGTGTGGATGTGGAGAAAAGGGAACACCTCTACATTGCTGGTGGGAATGCAAATTAATAAATTCCATTTGGGAAGATGTTTGGAGAACACTTAGAGATCTAAAAATAGATCTGATGGGTGGCACCTGTGGCTCAGCGGGGTAGGCTGCTGGCCCCAGCCCCAGCCAAAAAACTGCAAAAAAAAAAAAAAAAGAGAGAGAGACCTGCCATTCGATCCTACAATTCCTCTACTAGGTATATATCCAGAAGACCAAAAATCTCATTACAACAAATATATATGTATTAGAATGTTTATTGCAGCCCAATTCATAATTGCTAAGTCATGGAAGAAGCCCAAGTGCCCATCGACCCACTAATAGATTAATAAATTGTGTTATATGTACACCATGGAATATTATGCAGCCTTAAAGAAAGATGGAGACTTTATCTCTTACATTTTACATGGATGGAGCTGGAACATATTCTTCTTAGCAAAGTATCTCCAGAATGGAAGAAAAAGTATCCAATGTACTCAGTCTTACTATGAAACCAATTTATAGTTTTCTTATGAAAGCTATAACCCAATTATAGCTCAAGAAGAAGGGGAGAGAAAGAGGGGGGGAGAGGATGGGTGGAGGGAGAGTAATTGGTGGGACCACGCCTATGGTGCATCTTACAAGGGTACAGGTGACATTTACTAGGTGTAGAATGTAAATGTCTTAACACAATAACTACGAAAATGCTGTGAAGGTACGTTAACCAGTTTGATGAAAACAGTTCAAATTGTATATAAAACCAGCACATTGCACCCCATGATTGGCATTAATGTACACAGCTATGATTTAATAATAATAAAAAAAAGAACAGCTCCAAACTGGAAACAGTCCAAAAGTTTACCAGCAGGTGGATGGATAGACCAATTGTGGGATAGACACATGACTGAATACTACTCAGCAGTAAAAAGAAACTACTAATACATGCAACACTGGCTAAAGCCAGACGCAAAAGGGCCTGTGCGCCATGGTTCTGTTTATGGGAAAATCTCAAATTTGCAAAACGATTCAATGGTGACAGAGACAAGATCAGTGATTGCTTGGGGCCAGGTGGTGGGAGGACTACAAGGGGGCAGGAGGGAACATTTCTGGGGGTGGGTGTGGAAACAGTCTGTCAATATATTTGTCAAAAGCCACTGGACTATATACTTAAACTTAAATTATATAATTTACTTAATAAATAAAGTAAATAAATAAAATTTACTTTATCAATAAAGTCAACTATAAAAGATAAAAAGGCAATGTTGCTGTGCTCTACATTGAAGGAATGTGGTTTGAGGCTGGTCCCTGTCTGCATGCTCTCATCTCCCTTCAGCATATTTCTAGCATATTTTACCCCAAAGTCATCTCCACCTTGTTTCTTTTTCAGTATGTCTTCCCCACCCATACCCATGCTCTGAACCCAGCATAGGACCCCTACCTACTGGCCCTATGCACAATCTCCCTGTACTTCCCTAGGTGAGGGCTCAGGCCCAAAGCTGGGCAGACTTAGGAAATTATTGTTTAGCTGATGTAAAGTTGGCCCTCAACTAAATGTATCGGCCTCACCAGCTCTTGCTGGGTCTTGGCAAAGGCGAGAGACTGCACACAGAGTCTCTGGCGCCTTTGCCTTCAGACCTCAACACTTCTTATTCTGTGGACTGCCAGGGCCAGGTCTTCCCTGGCCTGCACATGATGCCCCACAGACCTAGCCTAGGCTGCTTGGCCTCTCTCCCACCTGCGTCTCATCTTCTCTTCAGATTTTTGTTCACTCTGACCCATCCCTCCCCTAAGGCACCATTCCATCTAAGAAATTCCAAAGAGAGACATTAAAAAAAAAAATCTAGTTTGGTGGTGATTCAGGCATAGGCTGAGAGCACCCAGCTGAATGCCCACTTCTCCTCCACCAGGCCAGGGACTCTTGGCAACGCTGGATGATCTCATTGCTCACATTATTGACTGCCCTATTCCCTGCCACCAATAGGCCCTTCCCTGAGGATATGTGGACATACTGGGGACATAGGGAGCAATCCTAGCCAAACAACAGAGAAAAGGGGTGCCAGGAAGGCTGACAGGCTTGGTCAGGTCTCCAGCTCTGCATTTGTTTCTAGAATCTTCTTTGCACCCCTGTTCCAAGGAGAGGCTGGGACATGGAATCCAGACACATGACAAAAGCTGCAGGACTTCTAGCAGGACTGTGGGGATGTGGGTAATAGCATTCTTAGGGGAGCCACAGCTCTTTTCCCCTGGCCCCTTGACCTCCTGCTTCTGAACAGCAAAGAGGATGCAACTACCCTGGTCATGGGAATGGCTGGACCCGTCTGACTTGGAGACAATGGCTTGGCCAGAGCATGTGGGCAAGCCCAGAAGGCTGGCTCGGGTCTGCGGCTTCCTGGGAGGAAGTGATGCATTGTTTCAGGGGCTGTGTGGGCCTGCTGGAACTCAGCACAATGCAGAAAGTGGTGGGTGCCAGGCCTAGCCCACCGACAATCAACAATCGGGAACTTGTTTATTACTTTAAGGACCCATGGTGGATTCACCTGGAAACAGACCTGCTAATGAGCACAGACAGAGCTGGCACGGCCCCAAGGGAAGCCTGTCGGGCCAGCTCCCCTGGAGGCACTAAGGGTGTGTGGTCTAAGACTAGGAGAGCTGGGAAATAGAGACCTGAGTTCTGTCTGGGAAAACCACCAGGAGATCTCCTGCTTCTCTATCCCTAGCTACCTCCTGTGTGGGTCCTAAGAGGGTGGAGTAGGGGAAGGGGTGTGAGGTTCAGAATGGGAGGCATAATTGATTGCCCCATTCCAGCCTCTGCTTCCAACTGCTGGGGGTCCTCGGAAAAGCTGTCTAAGTTTTCTAGGCCTTAGTGTCCTCATCTTTCAGGAAGGGACACCAACATCATTCCTGCTGTCTCCCCGCTTCCCCAGGGTGTTGGGAGGATAAGGTAAGATCAGACACAGCAACTGCTTTGAACTCCTTGGAAGAAAAAACCCTTTTAGACATCAAGGCTTTACCGTGTTTGCTTCTTTCCCCTGTAGCTGGAACCTGGGAGTTTGGAGAGATAGAGTGTCTGGGACATGGTTTTCCTAGACTGTTCACCAGACACCTGCCAGGGACTGAGACAAAATTAAAACTTTCCCTGCATCAAAGACATCTGGAAGCCAAAGTTGGGCACCTGGGAGGGGTCAATGGCGTGCTGGAGACAGCCTGCCCAGCATGAGCACTCAGGAATGATAAATCCGTCGGTTGCTTGCAGTTGGGTGGTATAGAATTTTTTTTTTTTTTTTTTTTTTTTTTTTTCAGTTTTTGACCGGGGGCGGGTTTGAACCCACCACCTCCGGTATATGGGGCTGGTGCCCTACTCCTTTGAGCCACAGGTGCTGCCCTGGTATAGAAGTTTTTATTACATAGATATCAGCAAACTCTACAAAATCAGGGCTTTTTTTTCTTTTTCTTTGAGGCAGAGTCTCACTTTGTCGCCTCAGGTAGAGTGAAGTGGCATCATAGCTCACAGCAACCTCAGACTCTTGGGCTCTAAGCTCAGCTTCCTGAGTAGCTGGGATTACAGGTGCCTGCCGCAACACCCAGCTATTTTTAGAGGTGGTGTCTTGCTCTAGCTCAAGCTGGTCTTGAACTTATGAGCTCAGGCAGTTCACCCACCTCCACCTCTCAGACTGCTGGGATTACAGGTGTGAGCCACTGCACCCCGCCCAATCAGGGCTTTTTTTCCTCCACCCCTGCCCCACTTTCTTTCTATTTTTCTTTTCTTTCTTTTTGTTTTTTTTGTTGATTTTTTTGTTTGTTTGTTTGTTTTTTGTTTTGGGGGGGGTTTTTTGAGGGGGGAGAGATGGTTTCCCAGCACAGCACCAGGCAGGGTATGTGGGAGACTTGTTCACTGGGCTCTGACCTCTATCACACTCCCGATCTAGATCTCACCAAGCAGTCCCAACTCAGCGGTGGCTTCCTAGGCCTCTGGACATAGACCTCAGGAGACTGGAAGCCTGTGCAAGTAAGAACATAGCCTCGACTAGAGTAGTAGAGGTAGAAGAGGATGCTAGACATGCAGCTGAAGAAGAGATTTATACCAACTTAAACCAGAAGATTGAGCAGTTTCTACAGCTGGCAGACTATGACTGGATGACAGGAGATTTGGGAAACAAAGCTAGTGATTACCTAGTGGACCTCATTGCCTTTCTGCGTAGCACCTTTGTTGTCTTCACACACCTTCCTTTTGGCCGGGGCCGGGTTCGAACTCACCACCCTCGGTATCTGGGACCAGTGTCCTACTAACTGAGTCACAGGCGCCGCCCTTAATTGACTTTTGCATTTTATTTATTCTAAAAATGGTCTCTAATATAATATCGACTTATATTTCTGTTATTGTCAAGGTAATTAGCACAAAAATATTATGCAAGCCTTCATAGAAATAAAAAAGAAATTTACAAGTTAAAAAAAAAAAGAAAAAAAAGAACATAGCCTCAGCTCAGGCAGTAGAGGGACAGGAGAGGCTATGAGATGGAGGGTGCAGGAATTTAGTCCTAGAGACAGGGAAAGAGTTGGTCTCTGCTGGACCATACTGAGTCCTGAAAGTCAGGAAGCCAAACTGAAACTCCAGGCGTGTGAAGAAAACCACGGCTGCCTTGGGTGTTTCTTTGCCCTGTTCAAACGCAACAGTGAGTGGAAGACTGGGCTGGAGGGTGGAGGGAATCGGGGCGGGAGACCACTCAAGGTGAACATATTATGTCTACGAGGACACTTTTGTGAGAGAATCACTCAGAGGGCTTATTACGTATTTAAGGAGACAGCCATCTTCAAACCAGGAAGCGGGCCTTCATTGGGAACCAAATCTGCTGGCTCTTTGATTGTGGACTTCCAGCCTCCAAAACTGTGAGCAATCAATGTCTGTTGCTTTAAGCCCCCGGTCTATGTGTTTTATTATAGCAGCCCAAGCTGAGATATTTACATACTTAGTATATCTTTCACACTTGAAGGCATTTGCCCAGACCTTAGGCAGTCCTGGTCTCAGATTCTGGCTCTTGCCTCTTACTAGCTGTGTAACCTAGGGTTGCAGTCTCCAACCGCTGGGCCCTGGACCAGTACCAGTCCACAACCTGTTGGGAATTGGGCAAAACAGCATCATCACTTGAGCTCTGCTCCCTGTCCACCCCCTACCCCTCACCCCTCGCTGTGGAAAAATTATCTTCCACAAAACTGGATGTCCTTGGTGCTGAAAAAGGTTGGGAACTGCTGACCCAGGGCATGTTAACTTCTCTGATCCTGCTGCCTCATCTGAAAAATAGGGTAATCAGAGTGTCCACTACTCATGGCTGTGGGAGGATTAAGTGAGATCATTCACATAAACTCTTGGCACAGACCCTGGCACCCTCAGGTGTGCAGTACTGGTGGCTGTGGTCAGTTCTTCATTCCAAGGAAGGCACTGCTCTGCTCTCTTCAGTGAGATGACACGGTCGACCCAGGAAGGACCTGCTGCTTAAGAGAAGTGGGAGACCTGGAATTCCCTCGTCAGAGGAGGCTGTGTACCTCCCGGCAGTCTTACCCGGGGATTTCAACCCAACAAGTGAAAGTCACAACCCCCCAGAGGAGACCCCCAAATTGTCACAATAAAGCTGCATAATTGATCTGAAGGGGAAGCCAGGGAACTAGGGTCCTGGTTTTAACTCGGGCAAGTTAGCTGCTCCTGTCCTTAATTCTCTTGTTTATGAAGTAGGGCTCATCTCAGCCCTGCCTCACAACCCAGGACAAATGAGGTCATGTTTATGAGCAAAATGAAATCAGTAAAAATGTTTTAAAGTACTCTATAAAAATAAAATGAATTATTATCATAAATAATAATATAATTAATCTCCGTGGCCCAGGACAGCCCTTGGAGATTTATTTGTGGAGAGAAGAATTTCTTCTCTTTCCCGTTGTTTCCCAGAGAGGTTTTTTTCTAGCAGGCCCTTCTGCACCTTGGGGACAGAGTGGAGCTGAATGTCCCATGTAACTCACAGCCCTGTCTTCTACCCTCCCACTCATCCCTCCACTGGGAAATCTAAATGTATTTTTAGGGAACTTCATTCCTCCCGCCTCTGTTTCCTTTCCGGGGCATGCCTGGGAAAGCTCTTAGGAACTCAGGAGGCTGCTGCAGGGACATCTTTTGGGGCCTGGAATTTTGTCCCCAGGACAATTTCCCCAGGAGGGCTGAGACACCCAGTGGCAGTGACAAGGAGAGTGAGAAAATCCATGTGAAATGTCAGAAAAGGGAGGATGCCAGAGGCCCACAAAGAAAGAAACTAAGTAAACAGTCCAGCCACTGTCCCTGCTCCACTTCAGGGCAGGCTGAAATGCAGGGCTCCAGGCTGCGGGCAGTTCAGCTCCAGAAATCTGGGGGTGGGGCAGGCGGGTGACACACTCTCCTCTGGGAGTGGAATAAATAATCTTCAGCTGCAACAATAAAGATCAATTATGATCTAATCGCCCAGCCTGATTCCAAAGGCCCAGGGGGTGGGCCTCTTCCTCCCTCTCCCTCCAGGTTTAATTATCTGAAGTGTCTTTGGACTTTGGGAGACCCACAAGAGAAAGAAGATCTGCAAATAATTAAGCCAGGGAATGGCCTTCAGGACAGAAGTGTCAGTGGGCGTAGGGTAGGGTAGTGAAAGATATATGGCAGGTGCCCCGCTGGTGCATCTGGTGGGTTGGGCATAGGGTGGGGACAGAGAAACTGGAGCAGGGGAGGTGAGGCAGCTGAGGCAGACAAGTGCCTCAGGGCCAGAAAAAAAAAAAATAGAGACCTGAGAGGCCTAATCCCCTGACCAGTAATTCAGGGAACACAGGGGATCACTCATACCCACAGTTCTCTACAGTGCTCACGGCACATTTGAAATTATTACAGGTGTTGGCAGTATCCCTGAAGAGACTAAAAGAACTTAAAACAACACGAACAAGTACACAGAATTGTGTACTCACCGCTACAGTCTCCACAGACGCAGAGTCCATGGAAATATTGGCCACTGTCTCGCATTTGTGCAGATGTGGCACTGCTGCGTCGAGCCATTTCTCTCTCTGACAGCAAAGTTCCTGCCTGCGAAGCAATGCCTCTTGCCTCTACCTGGCAGCAATTTGTATCTCACTCTGTACCACCTCACATAACTTGCCCACGTCCATGTTCTGTATGACAGACATCACTGAAATAGAACCAGTTTCACACAGTGACCAGAACCTGTAAGGGATTCACGGCACACAGGTTAAAAACTCCTACTAGGTTTGGGCTGAGCTCACTGGTTTTCCCTGGAGGAGTTTCATGGCTGCGATTCATTTGGCCAGAGGTGTCTTCTCAGGTCCTTCTTCTCTGCTAGAGGTGCCTACAATGTCATCCCTAATGGGATTTCCATATCTCCTCTAGCATATTGGCCTCTATATTCCTAAACAACTCCTTTAGAATTACAGCTCATTAGACCCTGGAGGATTAGTAGAGGTGTTGGAGTCTATTTGACAGATGAGGAAACTGAGCCATGGGGAAAGGAAGTAGCCGTCTGCCTTCCAGTTTTGTGTTCTGAAACTAGCTCTCTGGACTCGCCTTTGCTTTCTTTTTGTTGTTGTTGTTATTTTTTGTTTTGTTTTGTTTTGTTTTTTTTGAGACAGAGTCTCACTTTGTTGCCCACAGTACAGTGTTGTGGCATCACAGCTCACAGCAACCTCCAGCTCTTGGTCTTGGGCTCAGGCAATTCTCTTGCCTCACTCTCCCACGTAGCTGGGAATACAGGTGCCCAGCTATTTTTTTGTTGCAGTCTGGCTGGGGCTGGGATCAAATCCTCCACCTCAGTATATGAGACCGCAACCTACTCACTGAACCACAGGTGCTGCCCCAATTTTGAAGGATTTTTTGAGACAGAGTCTCACTCTGTTGCCTGGGCTAGATGCCATGGCCTTCAGCCTAGATCACAACCACCTGAAACTCCTGGGTTCAAGTCATCCTCCTGCCTCAGCCTCCCGAGTAGCTGGGACTACAGGCACCCACCAAAAACAGCTGGCTAATTTTTCTATTTTTAGTAGAGACAGGGTCTGGCTCTTCCTCAGACTAGTCTCCAACTCCTCAGCTCAAGAGATCCTCCCACCTCAGCCTTCTAGAGTGCAAGGATTACATGCCTAAGCCATCACGCCCAGCGTCCCATTTGATTTCTAAATTATTTTTCACATTGGTTTCGGGTAATTAAATATATTTTTGTTGAATAGTTTCACATCTGTCCCATATCGTTGTATTGTGAGGTTTTTCAACGTGGTGCGGAGGCTCACCCTGGATCATACCGAATCCCCAGGCAGCCCACAGGGGAGGCAGAGTACAGGCTGCCTGCAAGCATGAGGCCCATCCCCCACACTAGCATTGAGGCTCCACTATGTTTTACAATTATCTTGGTATATTTATATATTAGTGTTCTTTTCTATTTTAAAAATGCTTTCCCATTGTGCTTGGGCTCACTGGGGCTGTGCTGTTCTCCTGGCTGTGCCGATAGGCTTTTCAATCAAAAACAAGGGGGAAAAAAATCCACGTTTCTATTTCTTTATATGTCTCTGCTTTTTCAGAAAAATAAATATTTGTTGAATTGAATTGGAGAAATTTTAGAGAAAAATGTTTTTGTACCTTGTGTGTTTTGCTGTTATTGTTGTTAAATAAGTGCTTTCGGTGACAGGCCTTTTGTTCTGAGAAAGGGCTTTTCGAGTTGGGGAGGGGCGAGTTCTGCATCCAGGGGGCTGTGTGAGGAGTTTCAGAGTGGGAGGGGCTTATCTCACGCAAGCCAGCAGCAGCCTCTCTCTGCTCCTCTTCCTCTCTTCTGCCTCTGTGACTGAATTCCCACACCCCCTCTGTCCGCGATGCCATGCACTGCCTCCCTCCTCCCAGTAGCACAGCTTAGTCCATCGAGGGATAACAGGGGTGCAGGGAGCCCGCGTGATCAGGCATGAGGGGCACAGGAAGCAGCAGCATCCCACCTCCAGATGAACAGAAATCTGTCCTGGGCTTCAGGTGTCCAGCAGCTGTTGAGCTCCTTCGCCCAACACTCCCAAGGCTATTTCCAGTGCCCACAAGTTACCTCCAGGGTAAAGTTTACCTTCCATTTCACAGTGGAAGTGAGCTTTACCTAGCTCGCAACACTTACGCGTGCACATGCGTGTGCTTGTGTATGAACGGAGGTGCAAAACGATTCCATCCCTCCTCAGCCGGAAGGGAGCACACAGTGTGGGCACAGGCCAACCCTGCTGCCTCTCACAGGCCCTTCCCCTTTCATTGCTCAGCTTTCTAGTGAGCACGCACTGGCTGAGTGCTGCTCCCAGTCCCCAGGATACAATGATGATGGGGACATAGCCAAGTTTTCCAGAGTTCAATGTCTGGCAGGCCCAGACACTTCCATAGTCGATCCATAACACCAACAGAAGGCAAGTGTTATGGTAAGAAAAGCTTTGGATGCAATGTGAGCCCTCAGGAGGGCCACTGACTCAAGTGGATGGCCTTTCTTAAAAGATGCAGGCCAGGGGAGGTGCCTGTGGCTCAGTGGGTAGGACACCAGCCCCATGTACCAAGGACGGCGGGTTCAAACGTGGCCCCGGCCAAACTGCAACAAAAAATAGCTGGGCGTTATGACGGGTACCTGTAGTCCCAGCTACTCAGGAGGCTGAGGCAAGAGAATCGCCTAAGCCCAAGAGCTGGAGGATGGCTCGGCGCCTGTGGCTCAAGTGGCTAAGGCACCAGCCACATACACCTGAGCTGGCGGGTTCCAATACAACCCGGGCCCGCCAAACAACAATGACAGCTGCAACCAAAAAATAGCTGGGCCTTGTGGCAGGCGCCTGTAGTCCCAGCTACTTGGGAGGCGGAGGCAGGAGAATGGCTTGAGCTCAGGAGTTAGAGGTTGTTATGAGCTGTGATGCCACGGCACTCTACCCAGGACGACAGCTTGAGCTCTGTTTAAAAAAAATATATAAAGATGCGGGCCAGATCCCAGTTACTTGGGAGGCTGAGGCAAGAGAATTGCCTAAGCTCAGGAGTTGGAGGTTTTTGTGAGCTGTGACGCCACAGCACCCTACCCAGGGCGATAAAGTGAGACTCTGTCTCTAAATAAATAAATAAGGACGGTGCCTGTGTCTCAATGGGTAGGGCACTGGCCCCATATACCGAGGGTGGCTGGTTCGAACCCGGCCCCAGCCAAACTGCAACAAAAAAATAGATGGGTGTTGTGGCGGGCGCCTGTAGTCCCAGCTAGTGGAGAGGCTGAGGCAAGGAGTTGGAGGTTGCTGTGAGCTGTGATGTCACAGCATTCTACCAAGTGCAATAAAGTGAAACTCCGTCTCTTAAAAAAAAAAAAAAGATGCAGGCCAGGCTTGGAGGCTAACACCTATAATCCAAACACTTTGGGAGGCCAAGGTGAGAGGTTTGCTGGAGGCCAGGAGCTTAAGACCAGTCTAGGAACATAGCAAGACTCCCGTCTCTACAAAAAATAATAATAAAAAATTAGCTGGGCATTGTAGCGCACACCTGTAGTCCCAGCTTCTCAGGAGACAGAGACAGGAGGATCACTTAAGCCCAGGGTAACCAGAAGTTCAAGGGTATAGTGAGCTATGGTGACTTTAGCCCTGGCAACAGAGGGAGACCCTGTGTCTCTCTCTTTTAAAAAAAAAAAAAAAGGCCGAGTACAGTGGCTCACACCTGTAATCCCAGCACTCAGGGAGGCTGAAGTAGGTGGATTGCTTGAGCTCGGGAGTTTGAGACCAGCCTGAGTAAAGAACAAGACCCTGTCTCTAAAAATAGCTGGGTATTGGGGCAGATGCCTATAGTCCCAGCTACTTGGAGGCTAAGGCAAGAGGATTGCTTGAGCCCAAGAGTTTGAGGTTGCTGTGAGCTATGACACCACAGCACTCTACCCAGGGTGACAGAGTGAGACTGTCTAAAAAAAAAGGAAAAAGTGTAGGTCTTAATCAGTTGAGAAAGAAGGGAGGAGAGGGGAAAGACATTCTAGAAGAAGGAACAATGTGTGAAAAAGAATGACTGAAAAGAAATTGCAAGCCGTGTAGTGTGACAGGAGACACAGACTGCAGAGAAGTGAAGCCACAGTATGTGAGCTTGTCAGGGCCTTTAATTTATGCCAAGCACTGTTTTAAGTGCAGCGAGGACCATGCTGAGCAAGAGACAAGCTCCCTGCTCTCATGGAGCCTCCAGTCCAGTGCAGCAGGTGGGGGCAGACAGTAGAAACCAAACCAACCAACGTTTCAGAGTAATAAATGCTGAGCAGAGAGTGATCACAGAAAGGCACACTAGTGGGGGGCAGGGACACTACTTTGGGTTTGGCAGCTAGAAGAATCTTTCTAGGGAGAGCTGAATAATAAGAAGGAATCAGCCTTGTGAAAATCAGGCATTCCAGGCACGGGAAAGAACTATCAGAACTGTTTAAGGATATTTTAACAGGGGAAGTGCTGTAAAAGAGCCCCTCACTCATACCTCTTCAAGCCCCTTGAAATAGTTATTGCTGCATAACAAGTTGCCCCAAGGATTAATATCATAAAACAGTAGTCATGTTGTCTAACATAGTTTCTGAGGATCAGGATTCTGGAAGTGGCTTAGCTGGGTGGTTCTGGCTCCAGGTCTCTTTGTGAGGCTACTCAGGACAGGGCAACTTGCTTTCCCAGAATGAGTGATACAAGGGAGAAAGAAGTCAGAGAGGAAGAGGTGGGAGTAGAGAGAGAAAAAGAAGGAGAGAGAACACTCAGGAGGGACTAGACAAGAGTGTGACATCAGAAGCACTGGCTACTTCTGCTCTCCACACTCACTCGCTGCCATGGACCTCAAAGCTTCACCCCACTATAGCATCAGCTATATCGCTTCATCTAAATCAAGTCCAAGGGCAGGTAAGGCTCCCCAAGTGTAGTTCCTTAATATGGCTCCCCAAAATGGTTCCTCTTGGTGAGTTAAATGGAGGTAAGTTATCTGCCCACCCCATACATCTAATTAACAGTGCAGGAAAGGTACAGGATAACTGCTATATATATTCAGAATGGGGGACAATGGTCCATAGCCATTATGAAATCCAGCCAAGGCAGAGGAATAATTCCCATGGGTCCTGGCTTTTACCTCTGAGCTTTGTTTCTGACCTCTAAATTATCCTTCTTTTTTCCTGACTGTTAGCATGTGTTTATAGCTAAGTAATTGTGTCAACTTGCTTTCTAGCAGTAGAATTCTGGGAATCCAAAGGTCTATTTCTCTATAGTGTATGAAAAACCTTAGGAAAAAACAAACAAACAAACAAACAAACCAGCTCATAGCCTAAACTACAGAAACTGCTCAGTAATGGTAGCAATTATTCTTTTTTGAGGGGGACACTGTCATCCTGTTGCCCCAGGCTAGAATACCATGGCATCAGCCTAGTTCACAGCAACTTCAAACTCCTGGGTTCAAAGGATCCTCCTGCCTCCTGAGTAGCTGGGACTACAGGCACCCACCACAATGCCCAACTAATTTTTTCTATTTTTTGTAGAACTGGGGTCTCACTCTTGCTCAGGCTGGTCTCCAACTCCTAAGCTCAAGGGTTTCTCCTGCCTTGGCCTCCCAGAGTGCTAGGATTATAGGTGTCAGCCACCACACCTGGCCTGGTAGCAATTATTCTTTTTTTCTTTCTTTTTTTTTTTTTTGTAGAGACAGAGTCTCACTTTATGGCCCTTAGTAGAGTGCTGTGGCATCACACAGCTCACAGCAACCTCCAACTCCTGGGCTTAAGCGATTCTCTTGCCTCAGCCTCCTGAGTAGCTGGGACAACAGGCACCCTCCACAACGCCTGGCTATTTTTTTTTTGTTGCAGTTTGGCCAGAGCTGGGTTTGAATCACCACCCTCAGTATATGGGGCCGGCACCTTACTGACTGAGCCACAGGTGCCACCCTACTCTTTTTATTTTTATTATTTTTTTGCAATTATTCTTAAAGGAATGAGCCTAGGTGGATGTGGTAGACAGAACAATGGCCCCTCCCAAATATGCTCATGTCTTATCCCGTTATAACTATAAATATGTTACCTACCTGGCAAAAGGGACTTTGAGGAAATGGTTAAATTAAGGATCTTGAAATGGGGAGATAATCTTGAGTTAGCACATGGACCCAATGTGATTATAAGAGACCTTATAGGTCCAGAGGTTAAAGTGATGCCACAGCTGGCTTTGAAGATAAAAAGAGGCCAGCAGCCAAGGAATGCAGGCAGCCCCTGGAAGCTGGAAAAGGCTAGGAAATAGAGCCTCTGGAGAGAATGAGCCCTGCCTACATCCAATGAGGCATACCAGGTGTGCCAAAAATATATATCCACACTTTTTTCCTTTTTTTAAAAATTTTTTTGCTGTTTTTGGTCAGGGCTGGGTTTGAACCTGCCACCTCGAGTATATGGGGCCAGCGCCCTACTCCTTGAGCCACAGGTGCTGCCCTGTATTCACATTTTAGGCAATGTTATCTATATATTACTTTTCTTTCCTTTTCTTTCTTTCTTTCTTTCTTTTTTTTTTTGAGACAGAGCCTCAAACTGTCGCCCTGGGTAGAGTGCCACAGCTCATAGCAACCTCTAACTCCTGGGCTCAACCAATTCTCCTGCCTCCGTCTCCCAACTAGCTGAGACTACAGGCACCCGCCACAATGTCCAGCTATTTTTTGGTTGCAGCCATCAGTGTTGTTTGGCAGGCCCGGGCTGGATTCGAACCCACCAGCTCAGGTGTATGTGGCTGGTGCCTTAGCCGCTTGAGTCACAGGCTCTGAGCCATATATTACTTTTCCAAGTTGAATTGAATTGCAGTAGCAATGTGTAATATGACAGTCACTCAAAAGATGGTGTTAGTCAAATGGATGCTACTGTCACCATGCAACAGGCAGGACAGTCAGAGAAAATGGTGGAAGCCCACTTGTCATTTGAGGAGCGCAAGACCATTTCGAAGTGGTATTTGAAATTCTAGAATGTTGTAGAAGTACGAGGATGACAATGGAAGGGAGAGCATGTGGCAGAATCTCCAGCACACCTAACAACTGCAGGCATTGGTGACAAGTTTGAAACACATGGTACTGAGTGTGGTGGACACAAGGGAAGATCTGGGAGGCCTCACACAGCGGCAAGTCCTGCTTCTGCTGTGGTGTTGGGACAGTTTTACAGGCTTGCCAGAGAACTCTACTGAACAACATGCATGTGAGTCAGGAGTTAGCAGAACAAACATACGACACATTCTTAAAACAACAAAATGGAAAGTTTTCATCTCAATATTTTTATATGCATCAAGACGTGCGAGCTGGCCTCAATGCGAATTTGCCAGGAAAGTGGCCAGGACAAAAAGCTGAGGCTGAGTTTCCTCCATGTTCTCCTGACTTAACACCCCTTGATGTCCACCTATGAGGTGACACTAAAGGGATGTGGTGTACCCCAGAAAACTGGCTACACTAGAGGTACATTGGGAAAAAATGGAAATATTGCTCAAGCAGTAGTTCACCATAATCAGAAGGCAAAGATGCCGTACCATCATCCTGGGAGTGAGGCCCCAGCCATTGCTCACAGCACAGTGCCTCTGAAGCACATGTTGGGATGCTCAGGGGGCACAGTGGCAGATGCTGATGGCAACCACTGTGAGCACTTTTAATTGCAGAAGTCAAATGTGACTTGTATTCATCTTTTGTTAACAGTATATGTTGAGTATTACGATTGAAATGCCGTTTTTTTCCTTTCTTAAAATGTGCATACTTTTTTGGGCACCTTCTGTATTTTGGGTTTCGTACCTCCAGAACTGTTAAGATAATAAATCTGGGCTCTGTGCCCACAGAACAGTGGTTACAGCGCCAGCCACATACACCAAGGCTGGCGGGTTCGAACCCAGCTTGGGCCAGTTAAACAATGACAACTGCAACCAAAAAATAGCAGGGTGTTGTGGTGGGCACCTATAGTCCCAGCTACGTGGGAGGCTGAGGCAAGAGAATGACTTAAGCCCAAGAACTGGAGGTTGCTGTGAGCTGTGACACCATGGCACTGTCCCAAGGACGACATAGTGAGACCACTGAGCTTATGGTAATTTGTTATAGCAGCAATAGGAAAGTAATAGGGGGGGTAACGGTGCCATAAGGTATTCAGGGGGCAGGAGCAGATTTGGGGACAAGAAAGATTTATGTTTCAGACATGGTAAGTTCATGAAGCCCAGGAGCAGATGGGCAGTAGCTGAGTGTTTGAAGCTGTAGCTCAGGAGGGAAGGAGGCACGGAGCACCTGGGTTTAGGGGAGAAATGGAAACCATAAAAATGAATGAAGGATGAGAGTGAGTGATGGTGGGGAGGCAGAGGAGCCTGTGAAGGGAGAGACAACAATTATTAAGGACTAGCTACTTCATCTCCTAACAAAGGTGGTAAAGCGAGAACACAGCGAGGACTCTGGTTTCATTCTGCTTATTCCCGGGGGTCTGCCCTTTATTTTCCAGGCTGCTTGCATCCCCAGAGTTTGTCTGGAAAGCCTCTTGAGGTGGGATTACACGGCTCCCAGAATCCCAGCGGCAGGCATAGGGGCATGGCAGACAAACCTAGCCTCTGCAACAGCCATACCATCGTCCTGGGAAGGGGGCCCCAGCTGCTGCTCACAGCACGCATGCCTCTGGAGCACACATCCGCATGCTCAGGGGACAGAGGGGCAGAGGGAGGATCAGGGTGAAGCTGTCTTTTTCACTTCTTTGGCACGCAGCCCAAGGGCATAGATGTAGCCTGCTTTGGGGGAAGGATACAAGGCCCTTCGTCTGGGGAAGGGCCTGCATGGGGCACGTGAGCAGAGATTGGAAGTCTAGGTCAGGTTGGGGAGGGAGGGAGTTCCTTTTCAGAGATTTCCTTTCCTAGAGAGAGGATTTTGGTGACTCATCCCCCCATTCAACTGGAAAAGCTCAAGGGCTCCATGAAACCTCCTTCCCTATGAAACCATCCATAGCAAATCACTTACACTATCACTTACAAATGCTTTTCAATGACAAGAAACAGAAAACAAAACTAAGAGATTATATAAATTAGGATTTCTTTTTCTTTTTCTTTTTTTGAGATAGCGCCTCAAGCTGTCCCCCTTGGTAGAGTGCTGTGGCATCATAGCTCACAGCAACCTCCAACTCCTGGCTCAAGTGATTCTCCTGCCTCAGCCTCCTGAGTAGCTGGGACTACAGGCGCCCGCCACAAGGCCCAGCTATTTTTTGGTTGCAGCTGTCATTGTTGTTTGGCGGGCCTGGGCTGGATTTGAACCTGCCAGCTCAGGTGTGTATAGCTGGCACCTTAGCCGCTTGAGCCACAGGCACTGAGCCGATTTATTTTTCTTACATAGCAAAAAGTCTGAGGGTTGTCAGCAGCTGGCATTGGTTATGGACACAGTAATATTAGAAATAATATACTGGATTTTTGTTGGACTTTTTTTTTTTTTTTTTTTGAGCTAGAGACTCACTTTGTCACCTTCTATCGAGTGCTGTAGCATCACAGCTCACAGCAACTTCAAACTTTGGCTCAAGCAATTCTCTTGCCTCAGCCTCCCTAGTAGCTGGGATTACAGGCATCCACCATAACACCTGGCTATTTTTTTAGAGACAAGGTTTCACTCTTGCTCAGACTGGTCTTGAACCTGTGCGCTCAGGCAATTCACCCGCCTTGGCCTCCCAAATGCTGCACGCCCTACTTTTTTTGTTTTTAGACAGAGTCTCACTATGTTGCCCTCGGTAGAGTATGGTGGCGTCACAGCTCATAGTAACCTCCTCCTCTTGAGCTTAAGAGATTCTCTTGCCTCAGGCTCCTAAGTAGCTGAGACTACAGGCACCTGCCAGAACGCCCGGCTATTTTTTTGTTGTCATTGTTGTTTAACAGTCCTGGGCTGGGTTCAAACCCTCCAGCCCTGGTGTATGTGGCCAGTGCCTTAACCATGGAGCTACAGGTGCTGAGCCCTCTTGTCCTTTTTCTTAATGTCATGTTATTGATGCCATAGCTCTGGGTATCACATCCCCATTCAAGGTAGGTGACAGAGGACACATATCCTGTCCGATTTATTAAAAAGCAAGCATCTTCCAAAACTCAAACAGGTTTCTGCCCGTCTCATTGCCAGGACATTGTCAAAAGTCCCCAATAGCTACAGAAGATGAAAAAAGTAGATTTTCACTCTTCCAACCTCTAGGTAAAGACTGTTCAGGAAAAGGAGGTGGAATAAGCCAGTCTATAGTTAAAGAAATGCTTGTTGACTCAAATTCTCTCTTCTTAAAGGAGATACTTTGTCCCATTCAAAAGCAGCAGGGTATAAGAGATTGCTTACCTATGTCAGAGGACCCTCACCCACCACACCCAGGCAGACTCCAGAAGCTCTATCCAGACACCTGGCACCAGGGCATGGCCCACGAGCATCTGTCTCTGAGGGAGGCCCCTGACATTTAAGAAGGAAAGGGGAAAGATAAAGTCTGTCTGAACTTCCAAGTAATAAAATTCAAGGCTTTTTTTTTTTTTTTTAACTAACTTAGGAAAAGTCAAACCAGTTATCTGGGATGGTGACTAGTTCTCTCCTCTCAAGCAGCTGGCTGGCCTCAGAAGGACAGCTGGGCCCCAGGCCCCAGGTGGGGAGGGCCTCCTTCTAGCCAGCTCCCTCCCTTCTCTCCCCTCATCCCTGCTACTTCTTCCACCTGGTCCCACCTGATCTCCACAGCTGTTTACCCTTAGTCTGGGCCACCCTCCCATTCACCCTCTCTCACCTGC
Organism: Loris lydekkerianus; assembly: GCA_963574355.1. NCBI lineage: Eukaryota > Metazoa > Chordata > Mammalia > Primates > Lorisidae > Loris > Loris lydekkerianus. Next base: position 8,643 of record CAUYPK010063910.1, on the reverse strand, counting down.
AGATGGAGCATCTCTGAAGCAGACGATGCAACCAACACCCACTTCCCTCCCTGCCACCCACAGACTCCGCACCCCCTGCAGTGAGCTGGCCAGGAGATATCACCTTCCTGCCTTCCTAACCACAGCCCCCTGCTAGGAGCGCACACAATATTGGGAATCCCCAGAGGGATGGGACGCTGTAAGATGTGGTAGGAGGGGGTGGAGAGGAAGACTTCTGCCAACTCCCTCTGGGAGAAGGTCAGGATTTGGGAAAAATCCCAGCAGACTTTCAGGTGTGACTCACATTCGGTGATTGGTAGATGTCTGCCCATACGAACACGAAAACATCCATCTTCCAGCAGGCCTGGGGTCTCCTGCTCCAGGGGGCAAGTTTCTGCTTCTGACAGGAGCAATACCAGCCTGCCGGGGGGGAAGCCAGGACAGGGGCCTCAGCAAGCACGGGCATTGCATCTCTTGGTGAGTTAATGGACAAGGGTCACCCAAGTCAACCCCACATTCTGAATCTAACAGCCTGGGAAAGGGGGTGGGGTGCTGGGCAGGGGCAGACTGATACAGAACAACTCTAAAGACTGTTTTTTAAAAAAATTATTATTGTTATTATTTTTTTTTTGATACAGAGTCTCTCTATGCCACCCTTGATAGAGTACTGTGGTGTCACAGCTCACAGCAACCTCTAACTCTTGCTTGGTCTTTAGTGATTCTCTTGCTTCAGCCTCCCGAGTAGCTGGGACTACAGGCACCAGCCACAATGCCCAGCCATTTTTTTGTTGTAGTTGTCATTGCTGTTTGGCAGGCCCTGGCTGGGTTCAGACCTGCCAGCTTCAGTGTATGTGGCTGGCACCTTAGTTGCTGAGCACCCTAGGCACCAAGCCCAAAGACTGATTTAGACCCACTACTGTGTTAGTGAGGGTGTGGACAAAAGGTGAAAGGGACCCTTTTTTAAAGAGACAGAGTCTCACTTTTTTGCCCTGGGTAGAGTGCTGTGGCGTCACAGCTCACAGCAACCTCCAGCTATTGGGCTTAGGCACTTCTGTTGCCTTAACTTCCCAAGTAGCTGGGACTGCAGGCACCCACCACAATGCCCAGCTGTTTTTTAGTTGTTGTTGTTTTTGTTGCAGTTTGGCTGGGGTCGGGCCACCCTCAGTGTATGGGGCTGGCACCCTACTCACTGAGCCAGAGGTGCCACCCCCGAAAGGGACCCTTTTATAAACTGTTGTTAGGAATATAAATTGGCTTAGTGCTTTTGGAGGACAATTTGGCCTTACCTGTCATTTAAATGGGCAAGAGTATATATCTATAGTACAGATTTATTCCCACCTGTATTATGTTAGCAAGGTTGCTCTAGGTTGGCAGCAGGATTTGTAGGAAACAAGGGACTTGCATTTTTTACTTCAGCTACTTTTGTATTCGTATTTTTTTTTTTTTTTTTTGAGACAGAGCCTCAAGCTGTCACCCTGGGTAGAGTGCTGTGGCATCACAACTCACAGCAACCTCCAACTCCTGGGCTCAAGTGAGTCTTCTGCCTCCGTCTCCCAAGTAGCTGGGACTACAGGCGCCTGCCACAATGCCTGGCTATTTTTTTTTTTTTTTTTTTTTTGGTTGCAGCCATCATTGTTGTTTGGCAGGCCCAGGCTGAATTCAAACCCGCCAGCTCAGGTGTATGTGGCTGGTGCCTTAGCTGTTTGAGCCACAGGCACCGAGCCTGTATTTGTATTTTTTGATGATGAACCTGTATTACCTTACTAATTATAAAAAAGTAAAAGCAGGCGCCTATATCTCAGCGGCTAGGACACCAGCGACATACACTGAAGCTGGCTGGTTTCAAATTCAGTCTGGGCCCACCAAACAACAATGACAACTACACCCAAAAAATAGCCAGGCATTGTGGCGGGTGCCTGTAGTTCCAGCTGCTTGGGAGACTGAGGCAAGAGAATAGTTTAAACCCAAGAGTGGGAGGTTGCTGTGAGCTGTGATGCCATGACACTCTACCCAGGGCAATAGCTTGAGACTGTCTAAAAAAAAAAAAAAAAAAAAAATTATTAAAAGTAGTAAAAATGGCTGGGTGAGGTAGCACATGCCTGTAATCCCAGCACTCTGGGAGGCTGAGGCAGGTGGATTGCCTGAGCTCACAGGTTTGAGACCAGCTGAGCAAAAGCGAGACTCCATCTCTAAAAATAGCCGGGTGTTGTGGCGGGCACCTGTAGTCCCAGGTCCTAGGGAGGCTGAGACAAGAGAATCTCTTGAGCCCAAGAGTTTGAGGTTGCTGAGAGTTATGATGCCAAAACACTCTACTGAGGGTGACAAAGTGAGACTCTGTCTCAAAAAAAGAAAAAATAATAACAGTAAAAAAGTTACCATTGTTTTCTTACTTCAAGTGTGTTATCAGCATAGGTAAATATATTGTTATTTCTCACCCTGGGGGAGAACTCTGGACTAGGGGCTCCTGAATTCCACAGGTAGAAGTTTTTATGAGCCGAAGGGATTACTGGGAACTTGAAGTGCCTGGTGAAGGGACCGGGCCCCTCAGACAGGGCAGAGTAAGCTAACTCAGGGCTCTCTCCTGAGGCCTGGGCTGAAAAAAATAGAAAACAAGAAGAGGAAAAAATAATACAGCAGCTAATAAAAAAAGATGACGTAAATGAAAAGAAATAAAAAAGATTATTAAAACAATATAAAAGGCAGTATGCGACTAAATGATTAAAGGAAGTAAAACAAATACCGGAGCCAGCCCACGCTCACTAGTGGAGGGCCACCCCTGAGGTTGCCAGGCACAGCCAAGGTCCTTTATGCTCTCTGTCCTGCCTGCTCTCTGTGGAGGAAGGGCTCTCCTTTGCCGCTTAGTCTTGAAGGAAGATCTTGGGGGCACTCGAATGTGGAGCTATGAACAGCTGTAAAAAGTGACAGCCCAGGTGCACTCAGAGTCCACCAGGAGCTCTGTTCCAGCCTGTTTTTTTTTTTGTTTGTTTTTTTGTGAGACAGAGTCTCACTATGCCACCCTTGGTAGAGTGCCGTGGCGTCACAGCTCACAGCAACCTCCAACTCTTGGACTTAGGCGATTCTCTTGCCTCAGCCTCCCGAGTAGCTGGGACTACAGGTACCTGCCACAACACCTGGCTATTTTTTGGTTGTAGTTGTCCTTGTTGTTTAGCAGGCCCAAGCCAGGTTTGAGGCCACCAGCCCTGGTGTATGTGGCTGACACCCTACCCACTGAGCTACAGGCGCCAACACCATGTTCCAACCTGTTTCCCTGCTTCCCTCAGAGAGAGAGAGTGGTCTCCAGGCTTTCCTATGGGGGAACTTCTGAGCTGTAAGGCATCGGCCACTTCTCCCAAGTCTCATCTCTTTCTTAGGATCTGCCCCCACCTAGGGCAATTGACAGATTGTCATTCCCTTCGGGACAAAAGGACAATTCAGGCGTTGGCCTAGCTCTGAGCAGAGAGTTTAACCAGCCTCTCTCACTACAATAATACATTTCCCAAAGTTGGGGTTCTTCAACCTGGCAAAGCCTCAACATTCCCCCCAGGTGCATCTAAGGTCCTCTCAGTCTGAGTGTTAAAGACATCTCTGGGCCCAGTGCAGAGGCTCATTCCTGTAATCCTAGCACTCTGAGAGGCCAAGGTGGATGGATTGCTTGAGCTCAGGAGTTTGAGATCAGCCTGAGCAACAGCAAGACCCCATCTCTAAAAATAGCTGGGTGTTGTCTCAGCCACCTGTCGTCCCAGATACTCAGGAGACTGAGGCAAGAGAATCACTTGAACCCAAGAGTTTGAGGTTACTATAAGCTATGGCACCATGGTACTCTCCAAGGGAAACAAAGTGAGACTCTGTCTCTAAATAAATAAATAAATTAATTAATTAATTAATTAAAGACATCTCTGAGTTGAGTGTAGTGGTGCCAGCCTACAGTCCCAGCTCTCAGGAACTAAGGCAAGAGCATCACTTAAGCCTAGGAATTCAAGACCAATCTCAGTGATATAGTGAGACCTTATCTCACAAACAAACAAACAAATAAAAACAAAACAAACAAAAAAACCACAAAGCATCTCTACCAGGCTAGGGAGAATATCACCGCTGGCCATTCTTCTGGCAGCTTCTTCTCTGTACCCCATCTGGCACTGGCTAGAACAGGGCCAAGTCCCGACTCTTCTCTCTATATTCACGGGGAAGAAACGTGTCAGTCGGGGAAGGGTTAAGCACTGAAAGTGCTGAAAGGGTGACAAGCACCTGTATGTGAGACGCAGAGGGTATTTCTGCTGGGCTACGCCTCCTAGAACAAAGAAATATTTGCCTAGAATTAAATTTATACTGCTTCCTGCTTTGAGACCCAATGTTTCTCAAGAGTTTCTCAAGACTTTAGAAGTCCTAGGAGCAATTCTTGATCCAGGCTTAAGCTTAACATTTAAGGGGCTCCTCACTACACACAAATCTCTCCAGGGAAGGAAACTTTCCCAAGTACAGAGCAATCTGGCTCTGAGGGAGGGGCAGGGAATGAATTATCACTGTTTTCTCCAAACCCTGGGGTTCTTTTGCTAGTCACCAAAAAATTGCACAATAACAATAAAAACAAGAAGATAAGATGAGATGAAAGAATGCAATATAAAACCATAAAGGACAGAATAGAGATAAGGAATGATCAAGATAAGTAAAACAGAACTCCAGGACTAAAAGATTAAAAGGATAAAAGAAATAAATGAGCTTTTAACATCATACAAAAAATAGGCCAGGCGAGGTGGTTCACTCTCGCCAGCAATCCTAACACTCCGGGAGGCTAAGATGGGAGGATTGCTTGAGGTCAGGTGTTGGAGACCAGCCTGAGCAAGAGGGAGACCTTGTCTGGACCAAAAATAGAAGAGAATTAGTGGGATGTGGTAGTACATGCCTGTAGTCCCACCTACTGGGAAGGCTGAGGCAGGTGGATGGCTTGAACCCAGGAGTTTCAGATTTCAATGAGCTGTAATTAGTTCATACACTTTAGCCAGGAGTGACAGAGTGAGAGTCTATCTCAAAAAAAAAAAAAAAAAAAAAATTAATTAATTAATTAAAAAAATATATATATATATACAAAAAATGTAAACCACAATTCATAACATTAGGAGCTGAGGTTATAAAAACAAAGTCCACAATATTCAGATAACCTAAGGCAATGAGAGACCTGAGCAACCAGGGTTTGAGTCCCCGTTCGGCCAGCTCTAGATACCTTCTAGACTACATCTCACTGCTCAAACACCTTTGGGTCTTTATTTCTGGTTTCCAATATTTGCTGCCATCCTATGTCGGGGCCCAATTCATCTTTCTGGTAGGATTTCCAAAAGCAAATGTTACGGGGAACTAGTAAAGTATAGGTCCACAATTCTGAATTCTCAATTCAGCAATTCAAAAAGCCCTGAAAACCAAAATGCTGTCAACTCTTATTTGAAGACAAAACTCAATCCTGCACTCATTTGGCAGCAAAACCTGACATGAATTGAGGTGAAAACTATTTATAAGGCAAATATTCATTCATTTCCTTGCACAGGAACATGAATGTGCTGGATTACAGGGGACTGCCACAGATGGTTTTATAATATAGAGCATATGCACCTTACCTTTCCACAGTTCTGAAACACATCTGGGCCCAAGGCATGGCAGACAGGAGATTGTGGACCTGAATTTAAATCCTCCACCAGATAGAACAGATAAATAAATAAATTGTAGCGTGTTTCCATGATGGAATACTATACAGCAATGACAAGCTATCTAATGTTGAGAGAAAGCAGACACAAAGGCATACATATTGGAAGGCTTGAGACCACTTTGTTTTTGCTAGTTCATTTCTTAAATCCCATTGCTAAAAAGTTCAATAACCACAAACGTAATCAGGCAAAATTTCTTCCATTAAATATAGGCCAATACCCTGATTACTTCTCCCTGCCAGAGCCTCAGCTGACCCCTCTAGAGAATGTGCTGCCAGCCCCCATGCTGCCTGCCCTGTGGCTGAGGCAGGGCAATGTGCTCCCTCTCTGCCTTCCACCCCCAGCCTTTGTCTCCAGCTCTTCTTTGTTTTGCACCGTGGAGTGGCTCACGGGATGATGGCAATCTTGTCTTTTCATGCTTTTGTCCTGACTCTATCCGGGGTCCCTGTCCACCCTCTTTCCTGGCCATTCACATAGGCTTTTTATCTTTCTTCATTCCCTCTCCTCCATGGCTGATGGGCTACCTGATCCCCATGCGGCCTGGTCTCTTCCTGTCCTTGTGTCTCCACCGTCTGATCCTTGGGATTGGCCGGTTTTAGGCTTTTGTTTGGGCCGCAGGGCGTTCTCTCTGCCTCTGCCTCTCACTCCCACCACCCTCCCTTCCTTCCCCTCATCTCGATGTCCTTTGTGGGACATTCACTTTTATCTCCCTTTGATTTGCTCTCTCCTCTTTGTAGAGGCAGAATGAAAGGCTCAGCTAATTGTAGCAGTAGAGCAGTGACGTCTGGCTCCCCTTCCCAGCATCTTCCCCATCAGGGCCAAGCAGAAAGGGAAATGAGGGCAATTGAGACTCCCACCGCCCTGAGCCTGCTCCAGATCTCTCTCCCTATGGCCTTTCTTCCCTGGTTTTCTCAAGGGGAGATAAGACGGTAAGGGAGCCCCTCACCACCACCTTCACCATGTCTCTCTGGACCCACCACTTGTCCATGTCTGCATTCATTGTGCCCTGGTGCATGCCAGCCTCATGCAAGGTGCTGGGTGCAGAGTAGCCAACCACACACATGTGCAATCTCTGCCTTCACCTGACAACACTGTGCCAGTGGTGTGATGGGTTTTATGGTGATGTCTTCAGTAGAGAGACTGGACTCAGAATGGGGTCAGAGACTAGCTCCTTGAGGAAGTGACATCTAAGCTGAGAACTGAAGCGGACATGGATGAGTTAGTCAGGAGAGAAAAGAGAAGGAAAATATGTCCCAAATGGAGAGCATTCAGTCTCACAGAAGAGAGCATGACATAACACTCACCATGGTCAGCCGTGAACTAGTGGGGGCTGGGTGATGGAATCTTGCAAGGGTTTTGGAATTTACCCTAAGGATGTAGGGGATGTGACAGATCACATTTGTGTCTGGGGTGATGTGGAGAATAGGCTGGTGTGGAGTGAGGCTGGAGGAAGTGGTAGGACATGCATTAGCTTTCTGCGGCTGGTATAACAAATTGCCACAATTTGACTTTCTGGCTTAAAATAGCGTGAATGTATTATCTTACAGTTCTGGAGGTCAGAAATCAAAAGTCAGACTCATTGGGCTAAAGTCAGGGTGTTGGCAGGGCTGGTTCCTTCTGAAAATTGAAGTAGAAAATACATTTGCTTGTCTTTGCCACCTCCCAGAGGCTGTCTGCATTCCTTGGGCTATGGGTCCTTCCTCTGTGCACAGAGGGCATCACTCCAATCTCTGCTTCTGCAGTCATGTCTTCTCTCTATGACTGACCTTCTTGCCTTTCTCTCTCTCTCTCTCTCTTTCTTTTTTTTTTTTTTTGAGACAGAGCCTTATTTTGTTACCCTCAGTAGAGTGCCATGGCATAGCTCACAGCAACCACAAACTCTCGGATTCAAGCGATCCTTCTGCCTCAGCCTATTGAGCAGCTGGGACTACAGGTGCCCACCATAATGCCTGGCTATTTTTAGAGACAAGGTCTCGCTCTTGGTCAGGCTGCTCTCGAACTCCTGAAGTCAAGCAATCCACCCGCCTTGGCCTCCCAGAGTACTGGGATTTCAGGCTGTAATTACAGTACCGGGATTACAGCCTGTAATCCCGGTACTGGGATGAGCCATCTTGCCCAGCCTTGCCTTTCTCTCATAAGGACCTTTGTGTAAGTGTGATGGTATGCCTGTAGTTCCAGCTACTCAGAAGGCTGAAGCAAGAGGATCACTCAAGCCCAGGGGTCAAGGCTAGAATCAGCAATGATAGTCCTACCACCCTCCAGACTGGACAACAGAGTAGGACCTTGCCTTTAAAAATAATAATAATAGGCTTGGCGCCTGTGGCTCAAGTGGCTAAGGCGTCAGCCACATACACCTGAGGTGGAGGGTTCAAATCCAGCCCGGGCCCGCCAAACAACAAGGACGGCTGCAACCAAAAACTGGCTGGGCATTGTGGCGGGCGCCTGTAGTCCCAGCTTCTTGGGAGGCAGAGGCAGGAGAATCACTTGAGTCCAGGAGTTGGAGGTTGCTGTAAGCTGTGATGCCATAGCACTCTACCCAGGGCAGCAGCTTGAGGCTCTGTCTCAAAAAACAAATAATAATAATAATAAGGACCTTGGTGACTACACTGGGCTCATCTGGATAATCCAGGATAATCTTCCCAGAGCAGGATTCTTAATTAAGTCACATTTGCAAAGTCCCTTTTGTGTGTCTAGAGTCCAGGAGAAGGGTCTAGAGAGGGTGATATAAGTCAAAGTAGAAGTCGGCAAACCCCATCTAGTAGGTTGACAAACTGTTTTGCAAGTAAAGTAAAAATATTACTGGAACACAGTCAAGGCTGTTCATTTCTTTTTTATTTTTATTGTTAAATCATAGCTGTGTACATTAGTGCAATCAAGGGGTACAATGTACTGGTTTCATATACAATCTGAAATATTCTCATCAAACTGTTCAACGTAGCCTTCATGGCATTTTCTTAGTTATTGTATGTAG
>CAUYPK010063904.1:0-15515 GCA_963574355.1 Loris lydekkerianus | reverse complement strand
GTTTTTTTTTCTTTAGAGAAGAGGTTTCACTTTGGAGCACTCCTCGGTGGAGTGCTGTGGCGTCACAGCTCACAGCAACCTCCAACTCCTGGGCTCAGGCGATTCTCTTGCCTCAGCCTCCCGAGTAGCTGGGACTACAGGCGCCCGCCACACCATCCGGTTATTTTGTTGCAGTTTGGCTGGGGCCAGGTTCGAACCCTCATATGGGGCTTTGCTCCTACCCACTGAACCACAGGTGCTGCCCAAGTACTAGAGTACTTTTGGTGTAAAATAAGAATTGACTTGGCTCGGTGCCTGTGGCTCAAGTGGCTAGGGCACCAGCCACATCCACCTGAGCTGGCAGGTTTGAATCCAGCCCGGACCACCAAACAACAATGACGGACCACCAAACAACAATGACGGCTGCAACCAAAAAATAGTCGGGCATTGTGGCGGTAGCCTGTAGTCCCAGCTACTTGGGAGGCGGAGTCAGGAGAATCTCTTGAGCCCAGGAGTTGGACGTTGCTGTGAGCTGTGATACCACAGCACTGTACCCCCAGGGTGACAGCTTGAGGCTCTGTCTCAAAAAAAAGGCCAAAAATGTAGGTTGACGGCGGGGCGTGGTGGCTTACGCCTGTAGTCCCAGCGCTGTGGGAGGCCGAGGCGGGTGGATTGCCCGAGCTCTAGAGGTTCGAGACCAGTATCAACAGCAATGAGCCAGAGTAAGACCCCGTCTCTAGTAACAACATCAAAAACAGCCAGACGTTGTGGTGGGCGTCCTGTAATCCCAGCTACTGGGAAGGCAAGGGGACAGAGCATAGCCAGAGGAAGAACATCTAAAAAAAGAAGAAAGAAAATGAACAACAAAAAAAGTACTTCGAACGAGCAAGCTGAAATTAAAAATAAAAATTAAAAATTAAAAAAATATATAGCTTGACAAGGCTGAAAATACCTCCGTGCCCATCCTGTATTTTCCACCTTTCTCCTAATTAGTACTGGTGAGTTATTTTCGTGGAATGAACTGTTCCCTTTGGGTGGAGATCTGCTAGCTGTACACAGTCCAGGGAGACCTGCTTTCAGTGTTTTGGAGAGGAGCCCTTCACGTGAGTGCCAGTCAGTGCCCCAACCAGCCTTCACAACAGACCTTAAACTTGGCTTCCCCCAAATTTATCAGCATGACTCAGGAAGTATCGGGTGTTTAAAACACTTACCATCATTATACCATTTGTGGCACACTAACAGCCGGGCCGGTACCGGTAACTCAAACCCCATTTTATAAATGAGGAAACTGAGTCTCCAAGAAGCAAGTGAGCAGCACAAAGGGACACACAAAGAACTTGGAACTTACAAATAGATTTGAACCTAAGTGAATCAAGAGTGTGGGGTCCTCACTACAGAGCCCCTGCTCCCAGGGAGGTACACAAGGTCTTTTCCATCTCATCCTGTGGTTTCTTTTGTTGTGAGCCACCCAGACTCACAGAAAAACACTCAGCCTTGACTTGTAGCTATTTACATGATCCTGGGTCTTTAAGGCCCAGCCCACTGTCCCCGGGCTGTCTTGCAATTGGCCAAACTTGAGCCTCTTTTGCCATGCCATGCGTTAGTAGCCAGCCTCTAACATGGACTCAGGACTCATCTCCTGGTCTTCCAGTCAATGTGGAATTTTCTTCCATGTTGAATCAGAAATGGTCTGTGAGGCCGGATAAGGTGGCTCACACCTGTAATCCTAGTACTCTGGGAGGCCAAGGCAGGTGGATTGCTTGAGCTCATGAGTTTGAGAACAGCCTGAGCAAAAAAAGCAAGACATCTCTACTAAAAAAAAAAATAGAAAAAACTGAGGCAAGAGGATGGCTTGAGCCCAAGAGTTTGAGGTTGCTGTCAGCTGTGATGCCCATGGTACTCTTCTGAGGGCAACAAAGTGAGACTCTGTCTCAAAAAAAATAAAATAAAATTAGGCCAGCACGGTGGCTCATCATGCCTGTAATCCCAGTGACAAAGTGAGACTCTGTCTCAAAAAAATAAAATGAAAAATTAAAAAATAGAAATATGTTCATAAGTTCCAGACATTTAGATGTGAATGTAGCTCTTTGTGGGAGGGACTGCCATATAGACCACTACCACTGGTAAAGTTGGTGCTGCATTCTATACATTTTACAGAAGGGAAAACTGAGGCTCAGAGAGGGAAATCACTTCCTTAAAATCTCACAGCCAGGCAGTGGCAAAGACAGGGTTCAAACCAGATGACCTCATTCAAATGCCCATACAAACAAATGTTTACACACATGGGATTAATTCCATATCGTAGTCTACATGCATTCATCCAAATCTTGGTTCACTGCTATTGGGATATTCCAATATGTATTTAAATGATTAGAGGAGGCTTTCTATTATTATTTTTTTTTCTTTTGAGACAGAGCCTCAAGCTGTCACCCTGGGTAGAGTGCTGTGGCATCACGCAGCCTCCAACTCCTGGGTTCAAGCGATTCTCCTGCCTCTGCCTCCCAAGTAGCTGGGACTACAGGCACCCGCCACAACGCCCAGCTATTTTTTTTGGTTGCAGCCGTCGTTGTTTGGCGGGCCTGGGCTGGATTCGAACCCGCCAGCTCAGGTGTATGTGGCTGGTGCCTTAGCTGCTTGAGCCACAGGCACTGAGCCCAATTTTTATTATTTTTTTTTGAGATAGTCTCACTTTGTCCCGCTCAGTAGAGTGCTCTGGTGTCAGAGCTCACACCAACCTCAAACTCTTGACCTCAAACAATCCTCTTGCCTCAGCCTCCCAAGTAGCTGAAACTATAGGCACTCAACACAATGCCCAGCTACGTTTTTTTAGAGATGGGGTCTCGCTCTAGCTCAGGCTGGTCTTGAACTTGTGAGATCAGTCCACCTGCCTCAGCCTCCCAGAGTGCTGGGATTACAGGTGTGAGCCACTGTGCCTGGCTAGAGGAGGCTTTTTCTTTTCTTCTTTTTTTTTTGCAGTTTTGGCCTGGGCCAGGCTTTGAACCCACCACCCCCAGTATATGGGGCTGGTGCCCTACTCCTTGAGCCACAGGCGCTGCCCTAGAGGAGGCTTTTTAAAACTGGGAGATGAACTCATTAGATTTGAGCTTCAGATTGGGGTTTGAGCCCAAGATGTATGAATTCCCTAGACCTATGTGCAAAAGTGAGAGTGCCAAAATGCCTTTCACTGGGAAGGTCATGAGTTTCATTTGATTCTTAGATGACCCCTAACAGGTGTTTGGTGTGGCACTGAGGGTGAGTGATAGGTAATCCACACCTGTATACCAGAAATGCCTTGATCAAAACATACAATTAGCCCCAGACTCCTGTGGAAAAGGAAATCTTTTTTTTTTTTTTTGAGACAGAGTCTCACTGTTGCCCTAGGTAGAGTGCCATGGTGTCACAGCTCACAGCAACCTCAATCTCTTGGGCTTAAGAGATTCTCTTGGGTTGGCGCCTGTGGCTCAGTGAGTAGGGCACCGGCCCCATACACTGAGGGTAGCGGGTTCAAACCTGGCCTCTGCCAAACTGCAACCAAAAAATAGCTGGGCATTGTGGTGGGTGCCTGTAGTCCGAGCTGCTCGGGAGGCTGAGAAGAGAATCACTTAAGCCTAAAAGCTGGCGGTTGCTGTGAGCTGTGTGATGTCATGGCACTCTACTGAGGGCGGTAAAGTGAGACTGTCTCTACAAAAAAAAAAAAAAATAATAATAATAATAATAATAAAAAGATTGTCTTGCTTCAGCCTCCCAAGTAGCTGGGACTATAGGTGCTTGCCACAATGCCCAGCTATTTTTTGGTTGTAGTCGTCATTTGGCAGGCCTAGGCTGGGTTTGAACCTGCCAGCTCCAGTGTATGTGGCTGGCATCCTAGCCTCTGAGCTACAGGCACCAAGCCTAGAGAAGGAAATCTTTCTTTATTTATTTAGAGATAGAATCTCAAGCTGTCACCCTGGATAGAGTGCTGTGGCATCACAGCTCACAGCAGCCTCAAAGTCTAGGGCTTAAGCGATTCTCTTGCCTCAGCCTCCCAAGTAGCTGGGACTACAGGTGCCCGCCACAAAGCCCAGCAATTTTTGGTTGCAGTTGTCATTGTTGCTTAGCAGGCCCTGGCTGGGTTCAAACCCGCTATTCTAGGTGTATGTGGCCGGCACCCTGCTGACTGAGGTGCCAGGAGAAGGAAATCTTTTTTTTTTTTTTTTTTTTCCAAGACAGCCTCAAGCTGTCGCCCTCGGTAGAGTGCCGTGGCATCACAGCTGCTCACAACAACCTCCAATTCCTGGGCTCAAGCGATTCTCCTGCTTCAGCCTCCCAAGTAGCTGGGACTACAGGCGCCTGCCACAACACCCAGCTATTTTTTTGTTGCAGTTTGGCCAGGGCCAGGTTCAAACCTGCCACCCTCGGTATATGAGGCCGGTGCCCTACCCACTGAGCCACAGGCACCACCCCAGGAAAAGGAAATCTTAAAAATTAGAATAAAAACTAATGATTTTGAGAACAGATAGAATAGAGAAAAATCAATGCAATAAGAAAACATGTTCTTGCCTGGGCATGGCAGCTCACGCCTGTAATCTTAGCACTCTGGAAAGCCAAGGTGGGTGGATTGCCTGAGCTCACTATTTGGAGACCAGCCTGAGCAACAGTGAGACCCCCTTCTCTAAAAAATAGCCAGGTATTTTCACAAGCGCCAGCTACTTGGGAGGCTGAGGCAAGAGAATCGCTTGAAGACCAGGTGTGGTGGCTCATGCCTGTAATCCCAGAACTCTGGGAAGCCAAGGTGGGCGAATCACCTGAGTTCACAAGTTTGAGATCAACCTGAGTTAGAGCCAGACCCCATCTCTAAAAATAGCTGGGCATTGTGGCAGGTGCCTGTAGGGAGGCTGAGGCAATAGAATCGCATAAGTCCAAGAGTTTCAGATTGCTGTGAGCTATGATGCCACAGCACTCTACTGAAGGTAACAAAGTTAAGACTCTTTCTCAAAACAAACAAACAAACAAAAACCCCCCCCTTGTAACACAGTCGTTATGGCGCTGACCACATACGCGAGGGCTGGCATGTTCGAACCTGGCCTGGGCCTGCTAAAAGAACAATGACTACAACAACAACAACAAAATAGTGGGCATTGTGGCGAGTGCCTATAGTCCCAGCTACATGGAAGGCTTAGGCAAGAGAATCGCTTAAGCCCAAGAGCTTGAGGTTACTGTGAGCTGTGACGCCACGGCTCTCTACTGAGGGTGACATAGTGAGACTCTGTCTCCAAAAAAAAAAAGAAAAGAAAGAAAAGAAAACACGTTCTTTGAAAAATAAAATTCTAGCCAGATTGGCCAAGAACAAAAGATGCCCAATATCAGGAATGAAACAAAAGATAAATAGCATAGGGATCAACAATAAGCAAAATTGGTCCATTCTTAAAGTGGAATATCATGCAGCCACAAAAAGGAGACTCTGACACAGGCTACAACTTGGCCCTGAGGACATCAAGATCAATGACAGATGGCAGACACAGAAGGATACACAGTGTGTGATTCCACTTATGGGAAAAGTCTGGAACAGGCAGATCCACAGAGATAAGATGTAGATTTGTAGGTGCCAGGGGCTGGGGAAGGGATAGGGCCTCCTGAAAGGAGTTATGGGGTTTGCTTTTTAGGGTGATGAAATTTCTAAGTGCTTCCCTCACTCCTTCCTCACAGGTGAGCCTCCTGCCCAAGGTCTACACTCCAGGCTCCTGGTAGACCTGGGGACTCACAGTCTCCAAGTGCCTAGCCCCAGAATTTCCAACAATCTTCTGGGGGTGTTAGTTCTGTCAAGTGTAATTTTGGCCTTGGCATTCCCAGCAAGCCTCAAACTGAGGCCAGGTCAGGCCATCCCAGCATGGAACTAGACTATGGGGTCCTTCTAGCATCTCAGACCTTGAGATCCCCAGGAGGCTGCTCTAAGCCTCTACAGGTCCTCTCACAGAAATCTTCAGCTGGGAGGTCATAGCCTCTTCCCATCTCTCTTAATGGAGGATTAACCATGCCTACGGCATCAAATTTTAAGACAACATTGGGAGTGATAAGCACTATTATTTTATGAATCACCACAGAATCCATAAATATGATGGCATTGTGGATTTGAGAGAGGCAGCCTGACCTCCAGCATAGTAAACTATGAAAAAGAGTAATACTGGGATAACAGGAATAAGTTATATTTATGACATCTTACGGCAGTTCTGGAAAAATGCTTTCTCTGCATTCTCTTATCCTCACCAACCTGTAGGTTCTATTAAGGGCTATAAATTATAGTGTTTTAGCAGGGAACTCCAGGGTGTAAGTGGACCCTCAGGTTATATCACTCAGGTAGGGCCTAGGTTCCAGGTGTAGCCTAGGTTCTACATGAGAGCCTTGAGTTCCAAAAGGCAGAGTCCTAGTTTCCAGGTGGGAGTGCCAGGGTCCAAGTGGGGGTCCTAAGTTACAGGCATTGACCTGGGTTTCAGGCAGGTGCCTTATAAATGTGCACCTGGGCTTCAGGTGAGGGGCTCCTAGGTTCTAGATGAATCCCATCCTTCTCATTTCTGTTATTTCTCTTTGACACCCATGACCTCACCGCACCTTTACTTCCCCCAACACCCCAGAGATCCTGGTGCCCAGCCAGGGGCTCATGTAGCATGTCTCCCTCCACCTCTGATCCCAAGTCCCCAGTCATCCCCCCACCACAGAGAAGCGACTGTGTGTCTTCCCAGCCTCGCTCTCTTGCTGCAGATAGGAGCCTGGCTCTTCTCCCACCCTGTCTTCTAAAAGTCAGAGTATTGGCTGGGCTCTGTGATTCAGTGGTTAGAGCGCCCGCCTTGCTCACCAGTGGTAGTAAGTTGGAACCTCGTTTGGGTGTAATTAACAACAATAATAACAACAACAACAAAACAGTCGCGGTTTTGATTCGAGAGCATTCCGTTTTCACCAGCTCAGCTCAACCTTTGCGCAGTAGAGTAAGGTCAAGCTTAGACCCCACAGCAGGCAGAGAGGCGGTTCTCAAACAAGATCGGCCCCTTGGGCGGCGCCTGTGGTTCAAAGGAGTAGGGCGCAAGATCGGCCCCTTGCCAGAATCTAGCCACAGCCTCTTTCCGGTTCGGACGTGGGTAGAAAAGGGGATGATGGTCCATGGATCACGGAGGCCGCTAGGGGGCGGGGACGGGCCTCGGCTGGGGCACACTCGGTGCGAGTGAGGGCATGTACACGTCCCCTTGTTGCCCTTACTTATTTTTATTTTATTTTATTTATTTACAGACGTCCGCCACAATGCTCGGCTATTATTTTGATGAAGTTTGGCCAGGGCCGGGTTTGAGCCCACCACCCTTGGTATATGGGGCCAGCGCCCTACTCACTGATACACAGGTGTCCCCTTTATTTTATTTTTTGAGACAGTCTCACTTTTGTCGCCCTTGGTAGAGTGCTGTGAGGTCACAGCTCACAGCAACCTCAAAATCTTGTGCTTAAGCGATTCTCTTACTTCAGTCTTCCAAGTACCTGGGACTATAGGTGCCCACCACAATGCCAGCTATTTTTTTGAATTTCATTCTTGCTCAGGCTGTTCTTCAACTTGTGGAGCTCAGGCAAGCCACCTGCCTCATCCTCCCAAGTGCTGGGATTACAGGCATGAGCCACCATGCCCAGCCTTTGTTGCCCTTTATAGCCTCCCTTCCTGCTGCTCCCAGGTCTTCCCAAGCACAGATCCAATTTTTATCCCTATTGCTTGGCGTTTTCCAGGATGTCACCTAAATGGAGTCATACACTTCGAGTCTAGCTTCTTTTACTCATGTAATACATCTGGTTATTGTCCATTTTGTGCATATCCAAGGTTTGTTCCTTGTTATGTACAAATAATATTGCATTGTATGGAAATCTGTTCAGCACTGGAGGGAATTTCAGGTTGTTTTTCATTTTGGGGTCACTATGAACCATGTTGCTGGGAACAGTGGTGTGCAGGATTGATTAGACAGAAGTTTTCCTTTTCCTTGGACCATACCAAGGAATGGAATCATTGAATCATATTATGATTCTGTAATTAACACAATGAGGAACCACCAGAACATTTTCCAAAGTGGCTGCACTACTTTGCATTCCCAGCCCCAAGTGTCTGAGATTTCCTGTTATGTAGTATGCTGGTCAGCACTTGATTTTGCCTGTTGTTGTTTTTTGTTGTTGTTTTGAGAGTCTCACTTTGTAGCCCTTGAGAGTGCTGTGGCGTTACAGCTCACAGCAACCTGAAACTCTTTTGGGCTTAAGCAATACTCTTGTCTTAGCCTCCCAAGTAGCTGGAACTAAATGCACCTGCCACGACGCCCAGCTATTTTTAAAACATGGGGGTCTTGCTCTAGCTCAGGCTGTTCTCGAACTCGTGAGCTCAGGCGATCCACCTGCCTTGGCCTCCCAGAGTGCTGGGATTATAGGCATGAGCCACTGTGCCCGGCCTTGCTTGCTGTTTTTGTTTTTGCCATTCAAATAGGTGGTGCATTATCTTTAAAAACACTAACACACACATACGCACATACAGAGGAAAGAATAGAAGTTTAGATATGTGATGAACAAGTGCAGTAAAGTGATAATCATAGGTTCACATTTGTAATCCTAGCACTCTGGGAGGCAGAGGTGGGCGGATTGTTTGAGCTCAGGAGTTAGAGAGAAGCCTGAGCAAGAGTGAGACCCTGCTCTACTAAAAAATATAAAAACTAGCCAGTCATCGGGGCAGGCACCTGTAGTCCCAGCTACTTGGGAGGCTGAGGCAAGAAGATCTCTTGCACCCAAGAGACTGAGGTTGCTTTGAGCTATGATGACACTATGGCACTCTACTGAGGGCGACATAGTGAAATTTTGTCTCAAAAAAAAAAAAAAATTAAACATAGGATTATCACATGATTCAATGATTTTGCTTCCAGGTATATAACAGAAGATTTGAAAGCAGGGTCTCAAAGAGATATTTGGACACTCATATACACAGAAACATCATTCATAGTAGCCAAAAGATAAAAAGAATCCCAGTGTCTATGAACAGATCAGTGGATAAACACACATGGTCCATCTTCACATGGAAATATCACTTAGCCATGAAAAGGTAAGAAGATATGACAGTCATACACTGTGTGTCCAATTGTCAAATTGTAATTGACAATTTGAAAAAGGTAGTCTCTGATAAGTTGCTGTTATGTTAATGAACCAGAGAGAAGCCAGACATAGTAGGACACATAGTGTATGACTCTATTTAAATGAAATGTCCAGAATAGACAGATCCACAGAGACAGAATGTCAATTTGTGATTGCCAGGGGCTGAGGAGGAAAGGGAGAGTTAGTGTTTAATGAGGACTGAGTATTGTTTCTTTGTGACTAGGATTCTTCATTTAGCATAATGTCATCAAGATCCATCCATGTCATAGCCTGTCTCAGAGCCTCCTTCCTTTTCATGGCTGAGCAGTACTCCAGTGTATGGATGGACCATGTTGTGTTTATTCATTCAGTTACTGATGGACACTTGGGTCCTTTCCACTTTGGGGGAAGTGCTGCTATAAACGCTTGTGTGCAGATATCTATTCCACTTCATGCTTTTAATTCTTCTGGGTACATACCTAGGATTGGACTTACTGGATCAATTCATGTTTAATTTTTTGAGGAAATGTCAGACTGTTTTCTATAGTGGCTGCTCTCTGGTTATAGACTCAAGTTTTGAAACAAGGGAATGCATTATCTATTCATAAACTTAAATTATTACAGAGAAAGAAATCAGCAAATTCTAGACTGTGGGAAACTGAACAGGAAAAACAACTGTTTCATACAAAAGAAAACAACTAAACCACAGAGAGACACAGGGAGGGCAAGCCTACAGGTTAAAAGAGATATAAGAAAACCCACTTGCAGAATACAGACCTTATTCAGATTCACAGTTCAAAACAATATTAAAAAAAAAAAAGGCAAGTGGAGAATAAAGAGAAACATTTTAAGTATATATAATTGACAATTTGAAAAAGGTAGACTCTGATAAGTTGCTGTTATGTTAATGAACCATTATTAAAGTGTTCACCTGTGATAAAGGTAGCATGACTATGTTAAACCAAAAAGCAGAGATCTCAGGTGCACGCTCTCACAGCTGTAATTCTAGCACTCTGGGAGGTTCAGGTGGGAGGATTGCTTGAACTCAGAAGTTCCACATCAGCTTGAGCAAGAGTGAGACATGACTGTACTAAGAATGGAAAAATTAGCCAAGTGTCCTGACAGGTGTCTGTAGGCCCAGGTACTCAGGAGTCTGAGGTAGGCGGATTGCTTCAGCCCAGGTCTTTAAGGTTTTGTGAGCTGGGCTGTGGCCATGGCACTCTAGCCTGGGTGACAGAGCAAGACCCTGTCTCTAAAAAAAAGAGACAAGGTCTTGCTATTTTGCCTCCAACTCTTGGGCTCAAGTAATCTTCCCATCTTAGCCTCCCAAGTAGCTACAGATGTGCACTGCCATGCCCAGCTCATTTTCATATTATTACTGAGGCATCTTTTGCCTTTTGACTCTTTTTTTTTTTTTAAACGGAGTCTCACTTGTTGCCCCCAGTAGAGTGTCCTGGTGTCATAGTTCACAGCAACCTCTAACCCTTGGGCTCAAGTGATTCTCTTGCCTCAGCCTCCCAAGTAGCTGGGACTACAGGTGCCTGCCACAATGCCCAGCTATTTTTAGAAACAGGGTCTCTCTCTCTCTCTCTAGCTCAGGCTGGTCTTGAACTTGTGAGCTCAGGCTATCCACACACCTTAGCCTCCCAAAGTGCTGGGATTACAGACACGAGCCACTGTGCCTGGCCTGCCTTTTGACTCTTATTCTTGGCTTTGTGAACACTGATGGGTTTGTGACCTGGGACAAGGTAATTGTTTAAAGTCAAATGTACTATCCGTTTATATGATTTCTTTTTTTTTTTTAAGACAGATTCTTACTATATCATCCTCGGTAGAGTGCTGTGGCATCACAGCTCACAGCAACCTCAAACTCTTGGGCTTAAGCAATTCTCTTGCCTTGGCCTCCCAAGTAGCTGGGACTACAGGCGCCTGCCACAATGCCCAGCTATATTTTTGTTACAGTTGTTTAGCTGGCCTGGGCAGGGTTCAAACCCATCACCCTCAGTGTATGTGGCTGGCACCATAACCACTGTGCTACTGGCACCGAGCCTGTATGATCTTTTTCTAAACAGCTTCATTGAGATATAATTCATATACAGTTTAATCCACTCAAAGTATATAGTTCAGTGGATTTTAGTACATTCATGAGGTTATGCAACCACCGCTACTCTTTAATTCCAAAACATCCTATCACCCCATCAGCAGTCACTTTCCATCCCCTACTCCAGTCTCTGAAACCCACGAATCCACTTTCTGTCTTTGTGGATCTGCCTGTTTTGGACATTTCACATAAATGGAACCACATACTGTGTATGCTGTGTCTAGATTCTCTCACTGAGCATGATGTCCTCAAAATCCATCCACATTATAGCCATGTCAGAGCCTCATTTCTTTTCATGGCTCAGTGGTATTCCAGTGTGTGGATGGACCACATTGTGCTTAAGACCTCATCCATTTGGACATATGAATTGCTTACATTTTGTTTTTATTATGATTAATGCTACCATGAATATTTGTATATAGGCTTCAGTGTGGATGTATGGTTTGGTGACTTGAGTTGTGCATGGTGGTCTGGAATATGTGACTCTAGGTTTATGGTCATTTTGCTCTAGCCATACTGTCTTTCTTTAATCTCCTATCACCTGGGCAGTCTCTTTCCCACCTCAGGACCTCTGCAACAAACTCTCTTCCACTGAAAAGCCACATACCTGCTTCCTTTACTCATCTGGGTCATAGCTTAATTGACAGCTTCAGAATGACCTCCCTTGACCTTCCTGGCTGAGTCTCCTCCCCCCACACCACATGCCCCCCCCTTGCAGGATCTTGTCAATTTACCCAACTTGAGAAGAGCTTACAAAGTTGTGCTGTGGTTCTCACACATAAGCCCATATAGGTGTGGCTGCTTTCTCCCACTTGTGCCTGGAGGAAGCTGGGGGAGGACCCCCACCCTCAGGCACCTGCAGGATGATATGCTGATGCAGACTGACCTAAAATTTACTGCATGATAACATCTCAGCTATGGTCTTTCCATACTATCATTATCACTTACTTTATAGATAAGATCACTGGGACTCAGAGCCACAGGGCCACATAGAGCAGGGATTGGCTAACCTGTACTATCAAGGTCCAGAGAGCAAATAGGTTGAGCTTTCGGGGGTGGGCAGACAATCTCTATTGCAACTGCTGGACTTTGCCATTGTAGGACAAAAGGGTACTTACATAGATGCATGTGGCTGTGTGCCAATAAAACTTTATTAGTGGACACTGAATTTCCTATAATTTTCACATCATGAAATATTTTTTCTTTTCTTTTCAATTCTTTCTTTCTTTCTTTCTTTCTTTTTTTTTTTTTTTGAGACAGAGTCTCAAGCTGTTGCTCTGGGTAGAGTGCCGCGTAGGGATTCTAGAGTGCCGTGCATTGCTCTGGAACTACAGGTGCCCGCCACAATGCCCAGCTATTTTTTTGTTGCAGTTTGGCCGGGGCTGGGTTCAAACCCACCACCCTCAGTGTGTAGGGCCAGCGCCCTACTCACTGAGCCGCAGGTGCTGCCACGCCCAGCTAGTTTTCTTATTGCCATTGTCGTTGTTTAGCTCAGCTATGGGCACCGAGACAAACTATTCTTTTCTTGAAACACTTAAAAATAATTTTTTTTTTTAGAGACAGGGTCTCACTTTATTGCCCTTGGTAGAGTGCTGTGGCATCACAGCTCACAGCAACCTCTAATTCTTGGGCTTAGGTGATTCTCTTGCCTCAGCCTCCCAAGTAGCTGGGACTACAGACGCCCACCACAACGCCTGGCTGTTTTTTTGTTGCAGTTTTGCAGGGGCTGGGTTTGAATCCACCACCCTTGGTATATGGGGCCACTGCCGTACCAACTGAGCCACAGGTGCCATCCCAATTATTTTATTTTATTTTATTTTTTTTTTTTTTGAGGCAGAGTCTCGCTATGTTGTCCTCAGATTCAAGTGCCATGGTATCACAGCTCACACCAACCTCAAATTCTTGGGCTTATGCAATTCTCTTGCCTCAGCCTTCCAAGTAGCTGGAAGTACAGGTGCCCACCATGATGCTTGGCTATTTTTTTGGTTGTAGTTGTTGTTGTTTGGCAGGCCCAGGCTGGGTTCAAACCCGCCAGCTCCAGTGTATGTAGCTAGTACCCTAGCCACTGAGCTACAGGTGCTGAGCCTAGTTTTTTTATTTTTTTTTTTTTGAGACAGAGTCTCACTTTGTTGCCCTTGGGAGTGTTATGTGTCATAGCTCACAGCAACCTCAAACACTTTAAGTTCAAGAGATTCTCTTGCCAAATCGCTTAAGCCCAAAAGCCCAAGAGTTTGAGGTTGCTGTGAGCTGTGACGCCATAGCACTCTACCGAGGGCTAAATAGTGAGACTCTGTCTCAAAAAAAGAAAAAAAGAAAGAAAAAAAAATAGGTTCTCTTGCCTCAGCCTTTCGAGTATTTGGGACTACAGACGCCCACCACAACGCCCGGCTATTTTTAGAGAAGAGGTCTCGCTCTGGCTCAGACTAATCTCGAACCTGTGAGCTCAGGCAATCCACCTGCCTCAGCCTTCCAGAGTGCTGGGATTACAGGTGTGAGCCACTATGCCTGGGCGTGAGTTTTTTGTTTTTTGTTTTTTTTTGTTTGTTTGTTTGTTAACAGGCCCAGGCTGGTTTAAACCTGTCAACTCCATTGCACAGGGCTGGTGCTCTAACCATTGAGCTACTGGGTGCCCAGCTTTCTTGGAACACTTTAAAATGTAAAAGTCTCTGGGCGTGGTTGCTCGCACCTGTAATCCCAGCACTCTGGGAGGCTGAGGCAGGTGGATTGCCTGAGCTCACAGGTTCAAGACCAGCCTGACTCGAGTGAGACCTCATCTCTAAAAATAGCTGGGCATTGTGACTGGTGCCTATAGTCCTAACTACTTTGGAGGCTGAGGCAAGAGAATCTCTTAAGTCCAAGAGTTTCAGGTTGCTGTGAGCTGTGACACTACATAGTGCAACATAATGAGACTCTGTCTCAAAAAATAAACAAATGAAGTAAAATAAAATAAAATGTAAAAATCAGCTGGGTACAGTGACTCATGCCTGTAATCTTAGCACTCTGTGAGGCTCAGGTGGGTGGATTGCTTGAACTCACGAGTTCAATACCAGCCTGAGAAAAGTGAGACCTGGTCTCTACTGAAAATAGAAAAACTGAGGCAAGAGGATAGCTTGAGCCTTAGTTGAAGGTTGCTGTGAGCTATGACGCCATAGCACTCTACCCAGTGCAATAGCTTGAGACTCTGTCTCAAAAAAAAAATTATAAAATAAAGTAGAAGTCATTCCTAGTCCAAGGTTTGTCTAGCTATGGAGGGCAGTCTGGATTTGGCTAATGGGGTGGAATTTGCAAGTGCAGTTAGACTCTGCTATACTCAGGTGCTGCTGCACCTGCTGCCTCCCCAAGGCCATGTGGAACACTGACCTAAGTGACACCCACATTTCCCCCCTCCCTGTCCTGTGAGGGTGTGAATAACCCACGATTCAATTTAACCTACGCAACGTAAGCAGCCTGGTGCAGCTGAGGGCATCCTCCAGCCATCAGTCAACAAGAAGCCAGGGCCCTGGGTCTGAAAATTGCAAGGAAATAAACTTGAGTAAGCAGGGAAACACATCGTGCCCCAGTTGAGCCTGCAGATGAAATCCCATCCCTGCGTACAGCATGGGCAGAAGACAAAGTTATTCCATGTCTCAACTCTTGACCCACAGAGAACTGTGAGACTGTAAGTGCATATGAGATTTTAAACCAGCATGATTGGGTGATTTGTTATACAGCAGTAGCTGACTAATACAGACTGCATGATGTAACAATCGAGCTTGGGCCACTCATTATGTTACACCCAGCATGTATTTACTAATCATCAATATTTGGATCATGAATATTTGTCCTCTGCAATCTCTCTCTCTCTCTTTTCGTTTTTTTTTTTTTTTTTTTTTTTTGAGACAGTATTGCTCTGTTCCCCAGGCTGGAGTGTAATGTTGTCATCATAGCTCACTGCTCACTGCAACCTCAGGTACCTGGGCTCATAAGATCCTCCTACTTCAGCCTCCCAAGTAGCTTGGATTACACATATGTGCCACCAGTCCTGGCCCATTTTTTTTTTTTTTGAGACAGTCTCACTCTATCAACCTTAGTAGAGTGCTGTGGCTTCATTGTAGGTCACAGCAACCTCAAGCCCTTGGGCTCAAATGATCCTTTTGCCTCAGCCTCCCAAATATTTTAGGTCATTTCAAAAGTTTTGTCCGTTTTTATGAGTCTAATTTAAACTGTAATATCTCAGTGAATATTTATTCAATTTAATCGAAATAAGCACCATTTGAATCAGTGCACTTTTGCCAACATAACACAAGTCGATTAATTCCGTCGGCATAAAAATTGGGTGCTCAGG